>JAJOOO010024813.1:0-12655 GCA_029582685.1 Solanum piurae
TTTGAAACGGGGTAAGTTGCCCGAGAGGGAACTTATTTCCATCTAAAGCTTAGTCTAGTCACTATTATCTTGCAAATTTCCTATCGAAAGCATGTACCCAACGATTTATATCAATATATATTGCGGCACATCACAAGAACTTCTCCCCATACTTGAATTTTCTCTTTATTTATGTTGTTTTAGCTATACTTGTGACAAACCCCCATTGATATTTGACACTTTGGTGTCACCCATTTGAATTTACTTTTTTTTTATTCGATAATTTCTCAAACTACAGCTAACTAGAACAAAATTCTAGCCTAACTACTATTTTCACTACCACTCCCTTGGGACACGACCCCAACCCTTGGTTGGGTTACTATATTATCGATGATCGTAGACACTCGAACCGTAGGTTAGTGTCGTTGGTCACGATAAGAATCAGTTGACGTTTCGATGTTGTAGAGAGGCATGAAAGTAGTTGTAGCAATGACCTCTATTATTGCTTGTCCTTGGGTTGTCACGGCAGGAGCATCAAATGATGATAAAGTGTCCTTTTTCACCTTTCCAATTGGAACAAGTCTTCCTTTCACAACCAGATCTTCCTCTATAGTTATCATGTTCACATTAACATTCCCATGTTTAGGCAAAGGGTTGTTCACATTGGTCTGAGGTCGAGTAAGGTGGATTGCTCTTTCTGATCAAAGATTCAATCTTGTTTTTGAGACCATAGTAATCTTCAGTATCGTGCCCAACAACTCCAAAATGATAGGCACAACGCTTGGAACCATCAAACCTTTTGAAATAGGATCAGGAATTTTCCCTTCAATTGGTTGTATCATACATGTAGCTTTCAACCTCTCAAACTACTGAGCCAATGGTTCATTTATTTTTGTGTAGTTGCGAGTGGTTTTGATTTTATTTGGACGAGATCTAGGTGCAGCATGTGGTTAATTTTGAAAAGTTGAAGCCTGGATGAGTTGGTACGGATATGGTTTATGGTAAGTAGGCGTTCAAGATTGATAGTAGTTTGCATGGGTGTTGTAGACATGGTAAGGAGTTGATGGAGGATGGTAGAGAGTATGTAAGGCTTCACCATATTGGTAAGGGTAAGTGGATTGATGTGGTTGATTTAGGTAGGGAGGAACTTGACCTGACATGCGTCCTTATCGATCATGACAGCAGATACATCTTCTTTCTTCTTTTTGTTCACATTGATAAAACCATATTGAATCACTTTGCTTTCAGCTTGCAAGGTTGTAAAGTCTTAGATTCTTCCTATTTTGATTCCTTCTTCCAAGATCTCACCCATTCTAATGATTTTTGTGAACTTTTGTCCCATCATGATTATCATTTTCTCATAGTAAAGACTACTATCTTGACATTCAATGAAGGTAGCAGTCATTTCACTTTAACTCATCGTTGGTTGGACTGTAGCTGCTTCTGACCTCCAACATAGAGCATACTCACGAAATGTCTCATTTGACTTCTTCTTTAACTTAGTCAGGTAGAACCTATCTAGTGTGATATCGGTATTGAACTTGAATCAATTCATAAAGTCTTGTGCCATATCACTCCAACCACGCCATTTATGGAGATCTTGTTGTGTATACCAAGGAAGAGCTTCACCAGATAAACTTCTTATGAATAACTTTATTCTAACCCTCTCGTCTCTCCCAACTCCTACTAGTTTGTCGCAATATGCCCTTAAATGTGTGGGGGGGTCACCGATTCCATTAAATATATCAAACTTCGGTGGTTCGTATCCTACAGGCAAGTCAATGTTGGGTTGCACACACAAATCCTCATATTCTAAGTTTTTGTTTCCCCTGGTAGTTTGGAAATTTCTCATTGCTTCCTTATTTCCTCATATTTATCTACCTCAGGTTGAAACTTGACCGATATTGGATTGGTATAGGTTTGATTTTCCATTGCATATACCGGAGGAACATGTTGCACAAAAGGTGTGGCAACATGCGCCCCTTGTATATGTTGGATTAGATAAGTTTGGATGATGGGGGTACTTTGGATTAGAGGTGGTTGATTCGATGGGCTTACAGGAGTAGTTGTAGGCAGTGGATAGGTGTTAGTGGGTAGAGAAATGTAAGGAGTATGATTTAGAGGTTGCTTTTGTGGGTTGACATGTGGTGGATTAGAAGGAGTAACATAGGTATTGCACGTAGGTGGTTGAATTTGTGGAGGAGTGTATATGGGTGGCAAATTTGGTGGATTTGCGGGAGTTGTTGGAGAAAGGTTGTTGTTGGTGGGTTGAGGTTGCTGTGGAGGAAAGTGTTCAGGAACTGGTAAATCAAGTGATGGAAAAATAGGTGGGTTTGGTGCGGTACTTCTAAGTTCAGGAAGTGGACTTTGGAGTGTGATGTATAAATTGGTCAAGTCCCTAACCCGAGTTAGTTCACTACGTAGATCCTCAATCTCTTGAGTCAAGCAGGCGATGTGTTCATCATGTTGAATAGTAGTTCTATCTTCGGAAGTATCGGGAGAGTCATTAGAATCCATGATATTTCCTGGACCAATTGAATCAGACATAGTTGGATTAGTCATAGTGATTTTTCTTCCTTGAATAGCCCAATTATGTCGAGGTAATGCCGGTGATTTGGACCTTGTGAAGTAAGGATGGTCGGCCAGCTCAATTGTCAATACAAATCAACTTTTGGTTGGGAATAAAAATAAAAGATAGAAAATAAAATGCAAATAATGTTAGTTTTAAATGAAAGAGTAAAGATATGCCCACGAAATTCAAATAAATCATATAGCATGCAAGCCATCAAGTAGAGTAAAATAAGTTGTAAGAATAACATGTAAACAAATTATCAAGTAAAGTCAAATATATTGTACAGATAACATGTAAATGTGTCTTAATATGCTTGTGACCTCTTTGTGCCGAAGGTAGGCCTAACGTAAATCTGAGGAATATATTTTCCATAATATGTCATCTCATTACTCTTGATTAATTAAACAATTTTTTTTCAAAATAAGGTACAAAAGTAGTGAAAAATATATTACATGTTGAATGAATACAACATAAAGTACTTTTAAAATAAAGTAAATGAAATTTTGTTATGTCTGTCCTTCTTGGTTCCTTTTGGTGATATAGCCACTTCTTGTACTCCAACGTCAAGTCTTCGTACCTGTCATGGAAAGTACCACCCCCTAAAATTTAATTAATTAGAGCAAATGGTCCATATTTAGGCATAGATATTCCTCAAATATGCACATATATAATGATAGGTCGTCACTTGGGGTCGGAAATCCACTTGGACATTTAAGGTAAAGTCGACTAATGGACTTAATACACTAAGGGTATAAAGCCTCTTAGGTCATGAAATGATGTATGTTCCTTATAAAGACTTTTGGTTTAGCTCTATTCTAGGTAAACTAGGAGCGGGTTTACTAGACACAAGGAAACCGAGTGAACTACTCGGGTGAGAAGTCTATGCGGTCACACAGAAAAAGATCCGAACACACCTCGCATGTACGTGTGATAGTGTGAATTTCCAAGAAGTGGAGAAATATGAACGGAATGACAGTTAAGAAAAACTGTAACACATAAACCATTTATAGCAAACAAACAATTTATAACAAGGAAAAATATTTTTTAGTAAACAAATAATTGCCAAGATATTAAAATAATTTATGTCAAACTACCAATTGATTAGCATGTAAAAACAAGTTTGTGACATGTAAAGTAATTAAAGTAAGCACATAAAGCCTAATTAAACTAAGTTTGCTATGGATAGAACCTAAAAAGTCCTCAGTGAAGTCACCAAGCTGTTATACCCCATTTTAACCGGGTCAAAATAGTGTACAACATTTGGTGATTCCTAAATTAATTAACTCTTTAAGAAGTCGCCACCTAATTATTTACGGTGAATTAGGGCACCTAAAATTGATTAAATTCTTGTCTAAGTTAACTTCATTTTAAGGTCTTACTAAACATGAGATTCTAGGTAAGGGTTCAACTAATCTAGAGGGAAAGGGTAAGGCATTCTTTAAGATCTATTAAAAAATGGTTAACCGACCGAACTTAAATTAATTAATGCTATGAGTTAGTCAAAAACTAGGTGATTAGAGTTCATGAAATAATTAAATAAATGAGCGTAGATAAATTTTACGTTTAAAATTGTAGAAATAGACAAAGTCCAACTAACTAGATTACATTAGCAAACTAAAAAATAACTAATAAACCAACCTTTAAAAGGGTATATAAGAAAAAAGGAAAACCTTTATTTTAGACACAAAAAAAAAGATCTTTACAGACTTAAGAAGTGGTGTAAGTTTGAAGCCAATTAGATGCTTATACCTTAGTGATCACGTGAAACATGTATTGAAATACTACCAAAAACAAATCAAGTAACAAATAAAATCTATGGGAATGACTAGAGCAAAATAAACAATTCCAACATTCCAAACAAGTGAGCTTAAAGTAAATCAAATGACTTCTATATTAAGGCATTTCTATTCACTAAAAAGAACGTTGAAATGGGGAAGTATGCATCAGGTGACCCAATTTGTTACGGGCAGAGACTGGAGTCTCCCTCGAAACTCCATATCCTCCAATCAATGTTCATGTGAAAAAATAGACAAAGACATATGTTAGCTAAGCAACAGAAGTGAACTTATGACTATCAATTCAAACTAAAATAAAAATAGTAGTAGTAGTAGTAATATTTTTAGTTCATTCTATTTTTGTAAAGCAAACCCAAAGAAAGACTCTAAAGTAGAAACAAAGAAACTAATGTATTCTTTAGAAAATTTATTATGTTAGCACTAAAGATGATCAGGATGACATGTTTGTCCAAACTTTCTCGTAAATGTAAATGAAAGAGTTAGTTTGGTTCTTGTGGAATCAAACTCAATGGAAGATGAATTAATATGAAGATTTGGTAGGAAGATAATTAGTACAAAATAAAAGTCAAGATAGTATCTTCGTAGGTGAAATTTAGGTAAATCATAAAATGGTTTCACATGTTTAACCTTGACATTTTTGACATGATGTCATGGATGACAAGAAATCATTCCTATAAATAGGTAGCTCTTAATTCATTTTCAAATCATCCTCTCACTTGCCTTCTCACCTTCTAAGGCATTTGATGTTCTCTCTCTCGTAGCATTTCACTTGTATTCTTTGCAGAGTGAAATAAATATTGGTGCAGTTGTTCTTTGGTGGACGTAGGATCATTTTGATCCGAACCACGTTAAATATTATTGTTCTTCCTTGTTCTTTATTTCACGTTTCCGCTAACAATTGGTATCAGAGCCAAGGTTCTGTCTGAGTATGCTATGTGGTTGCAGCATAGTCTGAATTTCCACATCAGAAAAGAAGTACTTTGATTTCTGTATTTCCAAATACATTGTAGTAGAAAAGGAAGAACAAGTAAAGATGAGTTCCATGAAGTTTGAAATTGATAGATTTTGTGGGCGCAACAACTTCAATATCTGAAAGATCCAGATGATGGTGTTACTGCGGAGGGAAGGTTCGATCCATGCTATTGACGAAAAGTATCTCGATAACACATCGGATTCCGACAAGGAGAAGATTGAAGGAGATGCATTAAGTGTAATCCAAATGTCCCTTTCACCTAACGTACTTTGTGAAGTGAGTATAAGTACCGAGGAGACGGCCAAAGAGTTATGAAAAAGGCAGGAAGGGTTTACAATGGCGTCTTCACACATTTAAGATGGAGTTAGGTACTTTGTTGCAGGACCGTCTAGATGCGTTCAACAAACTTGTGACGGACTTATAGACTGCTGGAATTAAAAAGGATAAGGAGACGCTAGCATGTGCTTTACTATTTTCATGGACTTCCAAATATCGTGATATTGAGAATTCAATGATGTATAGAAAAGAGCGTGTCACTCTTGAGCAAGTGTGGCAAGCACTTAACTCTTGTGATGTGCGGATGCATTTTGAAGGAGACAAAGGTGACGAAGCTAGTAGGCTCTCTGTGAGAGGTCATACTAGTCAAAAGGGAAGGATCGAATCGAAGTACAGATCAAAGTCTCATGTGAACAAGAAGAATGTGGAGTGTTGGGGCTGTCACAAGAAGGGGCACTTTGAACGAGATTGACCTATGTCGAAGTCCAAAGAAAAGGCGAGTGCATCCATTATTGAGCAAGTACATGATTCTGATGATGATTATGTACTAACAACATCATGCAATAGTGGAGTCTATGACAACAAATAGGTGTTAGACTCTGGTTGTACTCTTCATATGACATTCCGAAGAGATTGGTTCAATAGTTATGAAACAAGTGGAGGAACTGTATTAATGGGCAATAATGCAACTTGTAAAATAGTTGGCATTGGTTCAGTTCCTATTCGCTGCCATGATGGAACCGTGTGGACTATTACAGAAGTCCATCATGTTCCTGATCTGAAGAAAAATTCAATCTGTCTGGGTACTTTGGATAAACAAGGCTACAAGTACATGAGTGAAGGAGGAACTATGAAAGTGACTAAAGGGTCTTTAGTCATGTTGAAGGTCAAGCTAGAAGATGGACTCTACTCAGTTGCGGAAAGCACCATTATTGGCTATGTAAATGCATCTACAGTGCAGTTATCTAATGATGACAAGGAAAAAATATGGCACATGAGACTAGGCCATATGAGCGCACAAGGATTGGAGATGTTGAGCAACCGCAACCTTTTGAATGGTGAGAAGATCAGCACACTTGAATTTTTTGAGCACTGCGTCTTAGGGAAGCAGAAAAAGGTCATCCTCAGCACTGGCAAACACAAGACGGGAGGGGTGCTAGACTACATCCATTCAGATTTATGGGGTCTCTTTAAGCTTCCATCGAAGGGAGGAAAGAGGTATCTGCTCACATTCATTGATGATTTTTCACGAAAGGTTTGGGTGCGTTTCTTGAAGGCAAAAAGTAATGCTTTTGAAGCATTTAAAGAGTGGAAGATTTTGGTTTAAAATCAAATGGAGAGAAAAATCAAGTTTCTTCGCACAGACAATGGCTTGGAGTTTTGCAGTGAAGAGTTCAATGATTTCTACAAGGTTCATGGGATCGCAGGACATAAGACAGTCAAGCACACACAACAGCAGAATGGAGTTGCCGAGATAATGAACAGAACTATTCTTGAGAAGGCTCGTTGTATGTTCTTACAAGCCAGAATGTCCAAAGTATTTTGGGCCTGCTTCTCATATTGTCAATCGATCTCCGGCATCATCGATTGACTTTAAGACTATGAATGAGGTATGGTCAGGTGAACCCTCTAACTATTCATACTTGCGAATATTTGGGTGTCCAGCTTATTATCATGTTAATGAAGGAAAGCTTGAACCAATGGCTAAAAAGGCCATATTCGTAGGGTATGTAGATGGAGTAAAAGGTACAAACTTTGGTGTTTTTCCTTACTCAAATTTGTAGTTAGTAGAGATGTTACCTTTGATGAATCCTCTATACTTGATCCTCGTAAAGTTTTTGTGGAGTTCTCAAGAAATGAGAACAACGAGCAGGTGGAGCTACCGGTGGAGCTTACCAAGGAACGGGATAAAGATACTCAAGTTGATGAGTCAAAAGATGCAGATCTTGAAGAACTTGTTGTCAATGAACCTTACACAATTGCGAAGGAAAGGGGCAAAACGCAATTATGGAAATGAAAATGTCTTATAGAGCAAGAAAATCTGATTGCATATGCATTCGTAGCTGCAGAAGAAGAGATTAAGGATCTCGAGCCCTCCTCGTATATTGAAGTAACTTCTTGCAAAGATGTTGCACAATGGAAGTTAGCCATGATGGAAGAGATGGAGTCTCTTCACAAAAATGATACATGGGTCTTAGTTAAAAGGCCGAAGAGGAAGAGGACAGTTGGATGCAAATGGGTCTACAGAAAGAAAGAGGGTATTCCAGAAGTAGAAGATACTAGGTTCAAGGAGAGATTGGTTGCAAAGGGCTTCAGCTAGAAGGAGGGAATTGACTACAATGAAATTTTCTCTCTAGTCGTGAAACATAGCTCAATTCGCGTGTTACTAGCATTGGTTGTACAATTTGATTTTGAGCTTCAACAACTTGATGTCAAAACTACTTTCTTACATGGTGATCTAGAAGAGACAATCCATATGGATCAGCCTAAAGGTTTCCTAGATGAAGGAAAAGAAGATCATGTATGCCAACTGAAGAAGTCTTTGTATGGTTTGAAGCAATCCCCTAGACAGTGGTACAAGAGGTTTGATGCATTCATGACTACACTTGGATTTTCGAGGAGTGCATTTGATAGATGTGTGTATCACAAGAAGATGTCTGGTAACTCTATGATTTATCTATTGTTGTATGTTGATGATATGCTTATTGTTGCTAACAACATCACTGAGATAAATATTTTGATGAAACTGTTGAGCAAGGAATTTGACATGAAGGATTTGGGAGTTGCAAAGAAAATCCTTGGAATGGAGATTTCAAGAGAAGACGGTGTTGTACATCTTTCTCGAAAGAGGTACATCGAAAAGGTTCTTGAGAGATTCATTATTCATATGAGCAAGCATGTAAGTACACCGTTAGCTTCTCATTTCAAGCTTTCAGAGTTACAAATGCCTCAGTCTATGGATGAGCTGGAGCATATGTCAAAGGTTCCTTATACGAGCGCAGTTGGCAGCATTATATATGTTATGGTGTGCACACGTCCAGATATTGCTCAATCTATAAGTGTGGTAAGCAGGCACATGGTAAATCTAAGGAAAAGGCATTTGGAAGCTGTGAAGTGGATATTGAGATATCTCAAATGAGCTCCTGACGTTGGCCTAACCTTCCAAAAGAGTGAAGGTATTTCAATTCTCGGTTATGTAGATTCTGACTATGCATGGGATCTTGATAGAAGGAGGTCCACAACTGGATACATCTTTACTCTCGTTGGTAGTGTCGTTAGTTGGAAATCGACTTTACAGTCGATTGTCGCTTTGTCTACAACAGAGGAAGAATATATGGCCGCAACGGAGGCACTAAAAGAAGCTATCTGGTTTGAAAGGTTTGGTGGCAGAATTGAGTTTGATTCAGCTGGAATCAACTCTAAGATGTGATAGTCAAAGTGCTATTCATTTGATTAAAAATCAAAGATTTCATGAGCGCACCAAACACATTGATTTCAGGTTTCATTTTATTCGAGATGTCATTGAAAATGGAACTATCAAGGTCAGTTTATCACAGAAGATAACGCTACAGACATGTTGACCAAGATAGTCCCACTTGCCAAGTTTGCACACTGCAAGAACTTGGCGGGAGTATGCATCAATTGATGCAACTCTGAGAGAACAACTGCTAGGTGGAGCTAGTATGTTCAACAAAGGTTTGATTCTTCTTGTTTCTTACAACGGGATTGCCCAGTAAGCTTAGTAGTTTTGGCCGGAGTTGTTTATACGCAAGCTCGGAACGCAAACCAAGGTGGAGATTTAAAGAGTTTGTTTGGTTCTTGTGGAATCAAACTCAATGGAAGATGAATTAATATGAAGATTTGGTAGGAAGATAATTAGTACAAAATAAAAGTCAAGATAGTATCTTGGTAGGTGAAATTTAGGTAAACCATAGTATGGTTTCACATGTTTAACCTTGACATTTTTTACACATAGTGATGTCATGGATGACATCAATAGGAAGAATTCATTCCTATAAATAGGTAGCTCTTAATTCATTTTCAAATCATCCTCTCACTTGCCTTCTCACCTTCTAAGGCATTTGATGTTCTCTCTCTTCTAGTATTTCACTTGTATTCTTTGCAGAGTGAAATAAATATTGGTGCAGTTGTTCTTTGGTGGACGTAGGATCATTGTTATTCTTCCTTGTTCTTTATTTTCACGTTTCGTCTAGCAGTAAAAGAAAAACAAAATTACAGTTGCCAACATGATTTGTTCACAAGTTAATAAGCCAACTTAAATATGGCTAAAAGCAGAAAACTACTATATACTTTATACTCAAATGGAAATGTTCTATATGAACTTAAAACACAATTTCTCAGACTATGACAATTAGCTATTAAAAATAAACTATGATGAATACATAGTCCATAACTAACAAATATTTTAGACAAAAGAAGGATTTCATACTAAAAAATATGGTAGGAAACAAATAAAGAGATACAGAAGCAGTAGCTATTTCATAGCATTTAAACACAAGATTAAAAAGAAAGCTAAACGAAATATGAAGGTCACTTCGAACAGATAAAAAATAAAAGAGAATCATAATTACTGTTTTGGGGCAGTGAACTGAGTCGTCTTCAATCAAGGATCTACGCTCTTTCCTCCAACAAAATCATGCAAAATAAAAATTAAAGTAGAATACATTGAAATGTAAAAGAGTGGTGTTCCTCGAGTGTTCAAGTCTTTTTCGTGATTTATTTTGCAAGCCGAAACTCATCCCCTATTCATGGTTAACAGGGCTTGTTTTTATATAAAAATTTTAAGCTCAAGCTCCTCTTTTTGGTCAAGATTTTGAGTTGAAAAAGATGAGTTTTAAATTTGAACGTTGTGTTCTTGGATGGACATGGCCTTCACGTGATACTTTCAGATTTATGCTCGAAATGGTGAGCACTTTTCTGAAGTCGTATCTGTTGTGTATTGGACTTATGCACATCTTGATGATATGTTAAAGTAGGTGTAGAAAATTTGCACGAAAATGTTGAAGAAATTTTGTCATGGTTGAAGCGATTTGGAATTTTTCTTGAAAGAAGAAGAGATGTCTAGCGGCTCTTATCAATTTCAGATTAGGGATGCAAATTTGGATTATGTTTAGGGAACTTGGCTTATGGGCCTATTGGGCTGCCTTTTGGATTTCAAATGGGTTGAATTAATTGAGATGAATTGCACTTTGTTTAGGCTATTATTAGGCCGAATTTTGTAGTCTTTCCTTCTTCAAATTAGTTTCCTTTGAGATTCTTATATAATAACTAGCGCAATATATATAATACAAAAAAATTAATACATAAAAAACTTGAAATAAAGTAACAACAATCATTTTAAAGAAAGTCGACAATAAGTAATAGTAATATATGTTGATAAGAAAAATTTGTAATTTTTAAAAACAATAATAACAATAATAATAATAAAAGGATAATAAAAATAATAAAGGTTAAAGTAATAGTCTTAATAATGTCTAATAGAAAATTAGGATAACATTAGTAATAAATCACAAATAGTTGTGAAGTATAAAGTATTCGACTTGTTAGTAATTTTAGAAGCTCACGAAAATAAATTTGAAAAAAGAGGGACTTCAGACATAAGCGAAACATACACAGAAATGATAGCAAATATTGGCGAAAACGAGATAGAAATAGGAGATGTTGAAAATGAAAAAGAAAATAAAGAAGAAACTAGTACGTCAGGAGTGAAAAATCCAAAAATACTAAATCCAACATATTATACAGTAAGCTATGAACAATCTGATAGAGAAAATACGATATGGAATAAAAGATTAAATAAAAAGTGGACACCAAAACCAACTATACAGAATGGTAATTTCTTAGATCTAGATTGTGTAACAGATATAAATAAAACAATCCAACTATGGATAGGATATATTTCGAAGCAATTAATAGATAATAAAATAAATCATGAATAGAGAATCACAGGACCCCCCTCCCCAATTAAGACATAATTTGAAATGAATAAAGAAGAATTCGCTATAGACGAAAAAACATATGAAAATCACGAAGATTTAAAAATAAAAATAATATTTTCAAATCTAGGAAGACGATATAAGAAAATAGGAAATACTTTGAGTCTAATGTTAGAAAAAGAATCCTTAAGATTAGAAGATAGTTTGACTGCCATGGTGAGAATAGCAAAAGAAAATGAAGAGATAGATCGTAATAATGAAATAACACTAATTAAACAACAAGCAAAACAAGAAATACAACAAATCGAAGAAATAAAAAATGACAGAATAATAGCCTTAGAAATTATTGAATTAAGAAAGATAATATGGGAAAACGTATTTGATGACGAATTAGAGAAACTAATGAACCAGGAATGGTATGAAATAGAATTACATGAACTAGACTCAGAACTAGAAAAATTTAACATTAATGATTTAGAACTAGATTCAGATTAATAATAAATTACGAATACTTACAATACTGGCACCAAACTAATAAAGACATCACCTTGCTAGGAAACCTGATAAAAGAAAATATAGAAATGTATCAAAGAACCCAAGATATACAGTATCTAGAATACATTCTAGAAAATGTAAAAGAAATAATTAGACTAATTCCGCTAAGCTATGAACAATCTGATAGAGATAATACGATATGGAATAAAAGATTAAATAAAAAGTGGACACCAAAACCAACTATACAGAATGGTAATTTCTTAGATCTAGATTGTGTAACAGATATAAATAAAACAATCCAACTATGGATAGGATATATTTCGAAGCAATTAATAGATAATAAAATAAGCATGCTATGGAATGAAAGAGAACAGCATAAACAAAAACTAATTAGAAGAGTAATAACAACCCGTCATGAATTGAAACATAGAGAAGGAAGACTTAACTATAATATATACTCAGGAGTATGTCATAAATCTATATTAGCACAAAGAAAGAAAATATTTACACTACAATTAGAAATACAGAAAATTGAATACAAATTAAAACATAATTTGAAATGAATAAAGAAGAATTCGCTATAGACGAAAAAACATATGAAAATCAC
>JAJOOO010024814.1:0-24646 GCA_029582685.1 Solanum piurae
ACTCCCATCTTCAATTATCTACACTGCCCTCTGTAATGGTGCCATTTGGTTTAGAAATGTTCTAGTTTTGTTTTGGTTTCTGACTTTTTCCTGTCTGAATTTGGTTTTAGGAAATTAATGTTGACTTTGTAACAATGAAAAAATAATTGTTTTTGTCTGAAGAACTTGCACTATTTTTGTTTTGAAGAGAAAACATATCATTTCAATCCCTAGAAATATTCTTTGAGGCTTCAATTGGAGCAACTTCTCCCCTGTAAATGATATATTACCCCTCTTAGATTTCATTAGCTCCCTCAATATGGCTTAGCGACCATCTTTTTGCTTGTGGTTAACTCCCTGATTAAATAGGTGTTTCTCAGGAGTTTAACCATATTTTTGTGTATGTAATTTGCATCTTCTTGATGCCTTTCTAATACAACATCACTTCATCAAAAAAAAAAGATTAAGAGTCTAAGACCGAACAACATTAGATTTATACGAATTTAGTTTGTTGAGGCGAAGCAGACAATTATCACCTTTTTTTTCTCTGGGGCGAGGAGCAATCTGAAAAAGGCAGATGAGACGGCGAGTCAAAGCATAGCTTTTAATCGCAACTTGAGAACTAGGATCTTTTGGTCAAAGTCAGACTACCCCTGCACAGCTTCTCTCTTATTCTTTCTCTGTTTTCCGGTCAAGACGAGGTGAGTTAAAGCTAGGGTTCATGTACTTTTTCTATTTTCCTCTTCTTCTTTCTACTTCTTTCTTCTTTCTTCTTTCTCCTCTGTTTTCCTGCAGCTTCTTTCTTTCTTTGTTTGTCCACTGTTTCTGCGTTTTTTTACTCAGCTTTTTTCTTCTCAGTTATAGTTGCATTATAGTTAATAACCTAATTAGTTTTGTTTGATATGTTACTGAATATTTAGTTATTTATAGATACATATTTATTATTTTAATTTGTTTGTATTTATTGGCACTTCACTTCTCGCCTCATTTTACCCTCCCCAGACCCACTTGTGGGGATTACACTGGGTTTGTTGTTGTTGTTCCCTCCTCGCCTCAGTGAAGGGAGCCTCGTCGCTTTTTGTCGCCTCTCGCGTCCCAAAACAATTGTTGGAGGTTTCCTTGTTTTTTTTATGAAGCCCCCAGTTGAAGGTTTTCCCCGGAATAATCCAAGAGTCAATCCTTGCATACCAACCATAGTTGTTGAATTCTGGTGAACTTTATAAGTGTTTTTGAAACCACCTGGCCCAGCTCCTGCAAGGCAGTTGTGGGACCTGTTCATCAACATTTTTGGGCAGCATTGGATAGTGTGACAGTCGATCAGACAATTTTTGGATAGTTGGGGGAAGGCTTCATAGATCTCTTATTATGTAGAGGAGTATCCGAGTGTGTCTGTTGGGTACGATCGATAGAGAGGAACTTAAGGTGTTCTGAGGGCAGAACTCACTCAACTCAGATAATAAAATACAGATGTTTAGGCTTGCTAGCATTGATGAAAATTGCATGATAGATTTTATCGACTCACTGCAGGAGTACTTTTTGTATTGGTGAGCAATTTCTTTTAGTTTTTGTATAGGGGGCTTCTCAATTTGTAATGTCCAGCACTAGCTTTGGTGCTTGGCTATTTTTTGTTGATAAAAATCTAACTGACTGATTAAGAACGGGCCAAAGTCGTGCAATAAGCATGCAATTGACACTATCACTTGGGATTCACATTGCAACTATTGTAATTGGCGACTATAGATGACATTGAGTCAATTTAGAGATGACTCAGCCAACTTTTCATTTGTTGATATTTCAATAGTATTGCTTCATTGTTTGTATGCTTAGCATGATGGGCTATGTTGCTCTTTTCCAGGCAAGTGTACATGGCCAGAGATAAACAAACTGGGGAGATTGTTGCTTTGAAAAAGATACGTATGGACAATGAGAAGGAGGGGGTACTGTTCTTTTCCCCAATCCTCATGCTATTTTAGATTTGTATTTATACCATTTAATTTAAATATTGGAGTTTATTTTGACTATTGCATTGCTGGGCTAAAATTGATTACCTGGTACTTTATACTTATTTCTGCAGTTCCCTATAACAGCCATCCGTGAGATTAAAATTCTAAAGAAATTGCAGCATGAAAATGTCATTAAGCTGTTAGAGATAGTAACCTCTCAAGGTACTTTGTTTCTTAACTCTTAGATGCTAATAATTTTGGAACTTTGGGTAAGTTTGAACTTTTATTGTCAGTTCTGACATGAATTTCTCATCTAGGTCCTGAAGAGGATGAACCAGAGAAGCTAGGTATTCCAGCTAAGAAAATTTTCTTATTGGTAGTGAAGTTCCTTTCCCCAATGTTTGCAGAAATTAACATCCATGAATTTCGATTTTCTTACAGGAATAGATAGTAACAAGTACAAGGGAAACATCTACATGGTTTTTGAATACATGGATCATGACTTGACTGGCCTTGCTGATCGACCAGGGTTGAGATTCACAATTCCGCAGATTAAAGTATCGTAAGCCTAACTAGAAGAAAAGATTATGTCTTTTCTTATTGTGATGACTATCTATTCGCTGCTCATTTATTGACGACACTCCTTTTCCAGTGCTACATGAAGCAACTGCTTACTGGTCTTCATTACTGCCATATTAATCAAGTTCTTCACAGAGATATCAAAGGTTACTTTGTACTTAATTCTCTGTATGTAACATGTTGATATTTGCAAGTGTTCCTGGAAGCTCGTGACACATTTTTTTTTTTTTTTTTTCATTTTTATGTTAGCAGGCTCTAATCTTCTGATAGATAATGAAGGAAATCTGAAGCTTGCTGATTTTGGTTTAGCCCGCTCATTTTCTGGTGATCATAATGCTAATCTGACAAATCGTGTTATTACACTGTGGTACAGGTAATCTAAAGCATGTTAAAGCATTCTTCTTATTACTTTGCTTGTTTCACTCCGAGGTTTTTCTGCTCTTTCTAGACTAAATATACGATAATCTTGGACAGACCTCCAGAATTGTTGCTTGGAGCCACAAAGTATGGACCCGCTGTTGACATGTGGTCTGTTGGTTGTATATTTGCTGAACTTTTATTTGGAAAGCCAATCTTACCTGGGAAAAATGAGGTAATATCCTTTTATACTTTTTTCTTGCTTCTCTAGGTGCTGTAGGTGTCAGTAGCTTCGCTTTACAAGTATACCTGCTGCTAGTGTCCCAAGGAATCTCTGCTAATGTGCTAATGCCTCTATTTCTTGAGAGTATCTTATACTTATGTTAGATAGTTTGCTATACCATTTCTCTGTCTGATATGCTGATAACAATGAAGCTTTTGGATTAGGAAACAACTTATTCGAACCTGATCTAATAATTGATTGAATAAAATCTGAAGAGGAAAGATTTTCTTAGTTTCTTTTATTTGATCTTGTTAGCTAGGTTCGTGACTAATAATCTCCATTATATGATGACAAGCAAAATTTTACAAGAGCTTAGTCAAACATGCTCTTAGTGTGTTTCTTTTGATGTGAGCTCTCTCTACTATTTTTTTTCCTGTGTTTTTGCTTCTGCTTCATCTTTATACTCTTTTTTTAGTACAATTTTATGATTTCAGTTGGCTTTATCTCTCTTAATCTTTTCTGATTACAGCCTGAACAATTGAACAAAATATTTGAGCTTTGTGGAACCCCTGATGAGATTAACTGGCCTGGTGTATCAAAGATTCCTTGGTACAGCAAGTTCAAGCCAGCAAGGCCAATGAAAAGACGAGTTAGAGAGGTCTTTAGGCAGTTAAGGGTTCTCCATTTGAAATATGAGTAGTTTGAACTACTTGTTTTGTACAATGGCTAACATACTTGATTTTAATTCATTGTGCAGTTTTGATCGCCATGCTTTGGATTTATTAGACAAAATGCTGAATCTTGACCCATCTCAGGTATTCCCCTTAATGTGGTTTTAGTAACTAAATCTCGAAGTGCAAAGTTTTCCTTTGTTCCATAATCAGAAGTCGTTTGAGTACAAAAAGAAGACAAGGATCAAACTCTCTTTTGCCTCAAGAATATAGGTTTTACTGGCATCTGAATTTATTTATGAAGGCAATATGTACTCTCCTTAGGAGTTCCTTTCTGTCCAAAGGCACTCACTTGGTTCATTAGTGTGTGACTATTCTTAGTATGTAGATTGTTTATTACTGCTGCAATTTGTATTTTCAATTGATTTGCTTTTGTCTGGTGTTATCAGAATTTGTAGAGGGACATTGGTTGTATATTTGTTAGTTCCCGTAATGATTGGAGTAGAACATAATAGTAAAACAGTCGCCTTACTTTAACCAACGTTCTTATTCCCACCCATATGATGTGATGCATTTTGATCTGACAAAATGTATGAACGTCCCAATTTATGTGGTACTCTTTCCTTTTTAGTTTGTCCCAAAAAGAATGTCACCTTTCTATAATTAGAGACAACTTAACTTTCAAATTTCTCTCTTAACCCTTAATGAAATGATTTATAGCCACATGAATGTCTAAGGTTTGTTTTAGACCACAAATTTCAGAAGTTCTCCTTTTTGTCTTAAAGTTTGTGTCAAGTTAAAGGGTGCCACATAGATTGGGACGGGGAGGGAGTACGCATTTGCTGTTCCTAATTTGATATACGCTAAGACCTCTAAGAGTAAAAAATTTTGGAAAATGAAATGGGCAGGTTGATCATCTATAAGATTGAAATGAATGAATGGTAAGTTGGTGTTTTAAGCTGTGCAATTAATAGTGTTGGCATACCCTTCCATAATTAGGGCATGCGGGTTAATGAAGTGCATGATTTACTAAGGTTGGGTGATACTTTGGGCTGTCAATTAAGAGCTTCCCTCAAATTACCTGGGCATGCCTCTTTAGGTACCAGCTATACAAGGCAAAAACAGTGTTGGAAAAGATTGAGAAGAGGTTTGAAAACTGAAAAGAGATTTACAACCTGAAAAGGCTGTACATTTTTCTCGGGCTAGGATCATACTCATTTGCAGTGTACTCACTCTCTTTCAACTTATCCAGTCTGTATGAAGAAAAAATTGGATAAGGTTAGGAGGACCTTGGTGTAATGTAAACAAAAAAGAGGACTTTTCAGTTGGTGAAGTGGGAGGTGGTGATGCTGGATAAAAGAAAGGGAGGACTTGGAATGAGAAACTTGAAAGAACATAATAGTAGTATAATAATGAAATGGCTATGGAGATTTTATCATTTTATGCAAAAAGTATAATTGTTGCTAAATATAGAGAACAAAGTCTTTGGTATATTGGTATAGTTCAGACACCCCGTGGCTTGTATGGAAGCATATGTGCAGCTTAAGACCAGGCACCAGCTTTTAGAACCAGTATAGACTATAGAGATTAAGGTTAGTCATGTCAGGAATACAAGGTTCTGTTTGGAGAGGACATACACCACTTTCGATTTTATACGATGACCATTATAATTTCACAACCAATGTAGGAAGTTGTGTCATATTGTTGGAATTGTGGTAGCTGGTGCATAAACTATAGAAGACTCTACTTTGATTGGGAAGTACCATGAATGATGCCATTGCTAAAAGACTTGGAGCATGTGGCTCTAAATGCAGAAGAAGCTGATTGTACCATATGGAAGAGGCAACAAATGAGATATTCTTTTTAGGTTCATGTTATAAGGAGATGATTTTTTTTGGATGAAGATTGTCACAAGGAGATTAAATAAAGAGTTAGGCAGCCTTTTCAGTTGGGCCTGGAAGAAATGGAAATATAAGGCCTCTTATTAGGTTGCCTGCTTTACACGGTTGGTTTCAGATGATGTGTGCCTCACCCAATGCAATCTATATAGGGAAGGGGGATGCTGATATGTAGCAAATGTTATGTGTAGCAGGGAGGAGAACTGCATTATATTTTATTGCATTGCACTGTTGCTAGACAAATTTAGAACCTATTTTTGATTTGTTCATTATGCCTTTTGTAATGCAATACCCGGTGAAGGATTTTTTGACTGGCTAGGCCTGTCGTCATCAGAAAACCATTGAATAATTTGAGGAAAATAGTGCCAGCTTGCATACGTTGAGTCTTGTGGGTATGAAAGGAATTACAGATGTTTCGAAACAAAGAATTGGGATGAGTCCGACTCTGATACCGTGCAAGGAAATGAATCAGGGGCCTAACTTTCCAAAAGCTAACTCAAGAGGTGTGGATCCGACACCCCTTAGCCGATGTGGGAGACTGAACAGTGTCAAATGTCTTCATTGTAAAACGCTTGTTACAAACCTTTAGCAGAGTCAGTGACCGTGGTCTCTGACCTGGATTCAATAGTCTCATTCGAAGTGCCTTGCATATCTAGGTTAATGGACCCGAAATGCATGTCTGAGACTTGACAATCTTCCGAAAAAGGGACATTTCTTATGCAGTAGGTGCCACTTTTGCGGGAAGAAGTAGAAAGTACTAACCATCTTTTCATTCATTGTAGAGTGACAACAAAGGCATGACACATACCAAAACATAGTAGGCCTAGAATGGGGAATACTGTGAACCTATGTTGCTCAGACTTCTAAAATGTCGATGAGTGCATGTCGGATACTCCAAAAGTAGTGCATTTAAGATAACCTGACACATGTACGACAACAATATTGGAGAGTCCAAGCAACATAGCCGAGAACTACCACAGGTTGTTAGAGGCAGAAAGAGGTCATTATGGTGTAATATCATCCCGGCATCCATATGATAGATTGTTTGGAAGGAAACGAACAATTGATGTTTTGAAGACAAAGCTAATTTGGTCCAACAACTCAAGTTTAGCTGTATTTTGTTTCTCGATGAGGAATTTGTGAATGAAGCAAAATACATAGCCTCTTAGAATCCCTGCAAGTCTCAAAAAGGATTCTTCTGTTGGGTTTTGCTCGCCTGTAAATATTGCAACACTTCCTTATTGCTACTGTTATAATACAATTATCTTTTCTAAATAAGCTTATAGAAAGAGATCATAGATGGTTTACTATTTCTCTAATGGCACAAATTCAAGTGTGATATAGCTTAGCTAGTGGAAGTATCGATCACATGCATTGGGAGTAGAGGTGTCAAATGGGTGGAGATATTAAAATGGGTTGAAATATGCCGAGTTTACTTTGGGCTCAAATGGCTAAAAATCGGGTTGGGTCATGATCCGCTCAATTCGACTTGCTTAATCTCAATAATTTTTACATATTGTTATTTAATTCTTATAACCACAATTTGAATTTCAACTCAAAAAAATAAAAAAAGAAGTTACAAATGGATAGATAAATCCTAGAAGATATAAAATAGATAGTAATTCATACTTTTTATATATAAACATACATCAATGCAAATAAAGTCTTAAAGCGGGTTGAAATTGGAGATTAAATTGGGCTCAATTGAGGATTCATTTAAAATGGGTTAATGCTTGAATGAATTGAGATTGAACCCAATCCAAATTATCTTGTGCCCAACCCATAAAATTCTGGGCGGGTTGCATATATTTAGGTTCATTTTGACACCCCTAATTGAGAGCTTTTGAAGTGGAATAACGTTACATGATGTTTTGAGTGCTAGGAAGATAGCTGTAGTGAAAGAGTAGTTCTTTACTACGAGTGTGAGACTAGTGACGTTATGTTTTTGTGAATATTGGGATTCTAACACGTAGTCCACTAGATAAAATATCGTAAAAAAGCAGATGTTAAAATGGGTGTCCTATTCAACAGGTGGTGCATGTGGCACACATTAAGATAAAAAGAAAGGTTGCTTGATATGGTTTGGCCGTGTCCTACACAAACTTGTCTCCATAGATGCACCAATATGACGATTAAGATATGATAAAAAATGGATGAGATAACGTTGAGGGAAGGTATCTAGAAAACCTACATCTCCGTTATGACCAATGCATACTTAGAATAGAACAAAACGGGATCAAAAGATTCATAGGGGCACCAACTATTTTGGATTTAGTAAGCTGTTTGACTACATAAAGCTTGGTTGTAACTTGTAAAGCATGTTTCTGCTTCTTTACTAATTCTGGTTTTAATTGACACCTCTTTTTTTGCAGAGAATATGTGCAAAGGATGCTCTAGATGGTGAATATTTCTGGACCGACCCCTTACCTTGTGATCCTAGAAGGTGTGCACCTCATTTACATCAACGTTTCTCAGTGCTGTTTGTGCTTATTGTATTCCCTGCAATGGATCTGGAACTTCTCGGCTAATGTGCTTACAGCTAACCACCTGTTTCAACTAATTTGAGATTTTTATAGATTTATAGCATCAATGAAAGCATATCCTGAGATAATATGATATGTATGCATATATATCTCTTAACCTAACAACCTGTTTCGCACTGTATTGAACAGCCTACCTAAATACGAATCATCACATGAGTTCCAGACTAAGAAAAAGAGGCAACAGCAGAGACAGAATGAAGAAATGGCCAAAAGACACAAGCTGCAGCACCCACAGCAACATTCGCGCCTCCCTCCTATCCAACAGCCTGGTCATTCCCAGCACTGGGGTGGATCTACTCATCAAATGAGCAATTCCCAGCCTGCAATATCTGCTGGGGCTGGTCATCATCAGTTTGGAAAGCCTCGTGGTACTGGAGGATCAAATCGATATCCTCCAGGTGGAAACCCTGGTGGGGGCTATTATCAAGATCGTGGGGCACAGGGTGGAGGTTATAGTAGTGGGGCATATCCACCTCAGGGACGAGCCCCACCTTTTCCTGGCAGTGGGTTGGCTCCCAGTGGTCCCCGGGGACCGAGTGGTGGATATGGTGGTCCTCCTAATTACTCCCAAAGTGGTCAATATGGAGGTTCTGGTGCAGGGAGAGGTTCTAACCAGATGAGTGGAAACCGTAACCAGCAATATGGTTGGCAGCAATAGTCTGTCCTGTGTATGCAATATAGAAAATCTGGCAGACGGCATCAAAGAAAATCATTATCAATTGTAAGAAATTGTGGGCTTATTCAACATATTTTGCACATCTTAGAGAGCTGTAACGTACATGTGAAGGCGTGTTTTTTGTGAAGGAAATGGTGTAGTAGATTTTTTTTTGGCTTAGGCATACAAATTTGTGACTGGTTCTGCTGCGTGATTCTTTTAAATAGCAATTTATTGTTTTAGAATAGAAATTTTGAAAATTTGTTATGCATGTAGTCATGATGGTTGGCAGAGTCTGAACGTCCTCCTTGAGAGTTGCTCGTAGTCTCTGACTTGGTCTTAAGTCCCAGCGAGCTGAGGATCCAGCATCCAACCTGAATTAGAGGGGAGCTTCAATTCGTAGTGTGGGCTACTAAGGCACCACATATAAGATAACAAGCACTCCTCAATCGATAGGTCAAAGACAAAAATACGTGACGTTTTACTATTTTCAAAATAGATTAAACTTATTTCAAGGAAATATTAGGAATGGTTTCATATTTCAACCAGTGCTTCTACGTTTGAAAATATTCTTAACTTGCATGCAAAGTAAATGCAATATCTGTTGATCTTGTATAGGTTTCCTCCACCCTTCTTGTTTGTGTCGAGACTAGTACTTGTTGCAGACTGCAATTTTTAGGACCAAGAAATCCTATGAACTTCATTTTGAGTTCTGACCTGGAGTAATGTAGCTGTCGTAAATTTGGAAAAAAAGTTTCTGATGCACTAAGCCTATGTGGAGTCTCAGAAAAGGTTGTTTACAGTTTCATCTTTTGACATAAAGTTCAAAACGGCAAACTGTAAACTTTTTTGACTTCAACATATTGTGCATAAGAAAGAAAAGGTCAATATTCTAAATCAGATAATGGATCACACAAGTAGATTAGCACTCCATAAACTGAAGAATAAATCCTACTAAACTCAAGCATCACATACACTACATATCTTTTTTCCCCTTTTATTGTTGGAAAAATAGATGGTATAGCTTTTACCATCCACTGTACAAGGCAACAACCTAGATATGTATTCTTCA
Organism: Solanum piurae; assembly: GCA_029582685.1. Lineage (NCBI taxonomy): Eukaryota > Viridiplantae > Streptophyta > Magnoliopsida > Solanales > Solanaceae > Solanum > Solanum piurae. The sequence continues at coordinate 9,921 of JAJOOO010024814.1, forward strand.
CATTTCATGTCAACTCACTAGAAAATTTCTGAAGAAACTACAAAGGAATGTCGTAGCAAATGATAAAATTGATCACTAGAGGTAGAAATTGAGTTCAAAATTGGAAACAAAATAAACTAAACTCATTAAGCTACTAACTAGTGCTTCCATTGGAGACTCTCTCGTAAAATAAGATGTACCCGTGGTCTGTATTGCTGGAATACTCTTGAGCTGACCCAAAAAATGTTTGAACAGCTGACTCATCAATCATCTCAACATTCTCATCATCAAAGAACAACCAGTGGTTGTGACTCTTCACAAGGCTGACGTAGTGTCCGTGGTTTGGTCCACTCCCAACATGGACTACCACAGCGAATAAGGAATACTCAGCGTCTGCATCCTCAACTGTATTGCTCAGCTTCAGCTCAAGTGGGAAGACAACGCGGTATGAGAGCTTCTTATACCGACCAAGCTGTTCAATGTACTTAAATCGCTTCAAATGGATAACTAGGATGTGAGGGGGCTTTTTAATCTTCATCCTCTTCTGAGCTTCCTGCAAGCTAAGTTCTCAAAAAATGGTGAATTAGTTAATTTGCTAGAGAGAAAACAGCAAAGAGACGAATCATGTTAGTTTGCTGCAGCTACGTCAAAGAGGCATATGCCTTAAAGGAGTGTTCTTTGTAATTATCCAACAAGAAAGCAAAAAACACATTATACCTGCAACACTTGTCACAGAAGAATTTATCCTCTGCATTCAAAGTCTCTGTGGAACTAAAGTTCTTCAGGCAGCTAGTTATTGAACTGTTCTGTTCAATGTCGAGGCTCAAATCAAGAAATGTCTCATCTCGTGCAGTTACAGTCTCACAACGCAAGCACTTCGTTTCATTTGTGAGTATACCCTGGAAGTAAATACCATTAAGATCAATTAAAGAGTCTAGAAAGTACTGGTTTCAATTGAAAAGTGTAGAGAGTACTGGTTTCAATTATAGAGTGTAGAGAGTACTGGTTTAACAGAGACATCTCAAGACCAGATAAAATACTCTTTAACTTTCTTTTTCATACTGTCAAAGAAATGATGTTAAAAAACCTTAGTTCTACTTCTGAACTCTTCTTTCTTTTTCCTTCCTTTCTTTTAATTTTGACAAGAGACGTCAGACACCAGAAGCAGTATATGGATGCAATATCAGGCACTTATTCTGACTTACCAAGTTCGTGGAGAATCTACAAGACAAGCACATCGATCCTTCAAAAATCAATCAACTATGCCTTGATCGCCGAATAGTTGGGTCGACCATAAAAATCCTTCAATTCCATTTTATTCGGCTTATTTCATTCCAATACTAAATAATTGCCATTTAAATAAATTAGAAAAATCTTTAAAACTAGAAGTTCTCTAAATCTCCTTTTTTTTTTATAAAAAGCAGCTCTCGAGAGACCTAACATAAATGTAATAACAACTAAACACCATCAACAACCACTATGCCCAAGTCTGAAACAAGTTGGGATCTCCATTTAAACTCATCTCTGGCCAGTATTATATACAATAAAAATAAAAGTACGAAGTACCAGCAGTTCTCTCATTTCCTAGTGGTATACAAATCTCTGATATGACTAGAAGATACCTAGAAAATTTTAAGCTAACTAACGTGATTCAAACATATGTCCAATTAATTGGTGTTGTCTATATAGAGCTTTCTCTTCAATTGTGTTCTATCTATCGCTAAGTCTACATTGATTCCAACAGATTGTAGGGCCTTAGAGACAACTTCATTCTTCAATAGTACCATTTTCAAAAAAAAAAAAGACTACTTCATTCTATGAAATTTTAGATCTACCTTGTTCCTTTTCAAAACCTACTTCTCACCATAATTCTACTCCTATAAACCATTGCATCTAATGGTCGACATAGGACATGAACAAACCATTTCAATAGACCTTCTCTTATTTTATCCTCAATGTGTGCTACTTGCACCTTTTGGTGCTATGTGATCATTTTAGATATTGTCTAATTTTATGACTGTACATTTATCTTATTATTAACATCTCTATGACACCCATCTTGTGAACGTGTTGGACTTTAGCAGCTCAATATTAACTCCTTCCATAACATCGTTGGTCTTATAATTGTTCTGAAGAACTTAACTTTGACTATGGTAGGCAGAGTCTACATAACACCCCGATAACACTTCTTCATTTCATCCATTCAATTATCATTGAATGTGTAACATCTCCATCTATCATTCCATTTTCCAGTCTCACTCCAATTTCCAGGTGAGTGTAGGTATCTGAATTGATTGCATTTTGGTACCTCAATGTCACCTAATCTCACCTCAACTTCACTTTTCTTATGCTAGCATATTTTGCAATACATATATTCAATCTACTTCTACTTATCGTAAGCCTTACTCTCTAGAGTACTTCTCCATAGTCCAAGCTTATGGTTAACACTGGTTTCTTCGGTTAGTACGATAGTGTCAGCAAATTCCCTATACAACAGGGACCTCATCTTATATTGTGTAGACCTAATTAGTTGATATGGCCTGTAGGAATCTTTTGTTTCCGATGTTTCTAACTTATCTAAGTCCTTGTTAGTTTTTTTATCTGTAAGGGGAAAAAATGCTGACTTAATTAAGGTTAGAAACAATGGAAGCAAAGATTTTAGATCTTTTATCATGACTTGCTATGATTTTAAATCTACTTCCTTGCTTTCATATCTTCAATCATCCGCACCTATGGACTGGTGCATAAAAAATCTAAGCAGACCTAATGCCATATTATCCTCCACCTGTGCTACTCGCTCCCTTTATCACAAGTGATAATTTTGAATCTTGCTCAATCTTACATACATATGAATTTCTAGGACATTCATTTTGTGGATACATCAGGTCCTAGAGGTCAAATATTAACACCTAGAAGACGTTGCTGGTCTTCACGATTTTCCATTGAACGCGCTTATCATTGTTGTTATGTATCTTCCTATCACAGAGCATTGCCGTAGCATTCTCCCATTTCAACCATCATATACATAGTTAGCCTGTAAGGTATCTTCACATCCGATTACATTCTAGCAGCACTCCAATTTAGCAATCCTATTTTTGTTCTGTGTTATATTGTATTTATATGTCAATTTTCAGCGAAAATATCTGAATTGTTTGGAGTTGAGAACACAATCTTGTCTCACTTTGCTTTCATTCTTCTTACTGAGGCTAAACTTACCATGCATATGTTGTTACTTGATAATAGACCCTTCACTTTAGAGTTCACATCTAGCTTTTGATAGACTCCTCCATTAATTTTGAAATCTAACATAGTATTATTTACAAGTAGCATGCACCATTTCAAGTATGAGTCCAAAGCAGATCTTTCGTGGACACTGGCAGTTCATTATCATCACTCAAAATATACTTTACTTCCTGATTGTAGCCAGAAACTGAACAATGTACATGGCAAGACTGAATGTAAGACCCAATCCCAAAGTGTTGAGCACCAGACAACCCAATTTAAACAGTCCTGGCAGATAAACCTCAAAAAGAGAAAGGAGAAAGAGGAATACAGTTGCTGACATTTCAGGTGATGTATAACCAGAAATGATGGCATAAGCTGATAACTGCCAAGACTAGCAAGCTTTACCTGGAAATTTTTGTGCACCCATGTAACCAGGGGCTCCTTTTTAACACCATTAGCATGAACACTGGTTGGTCCATTTGCAATTTTTTCTGTTGGGGAAGAAGTTTCTTGATCACTTTTAGCTGCACTGGCTTCTTTCTCCAGTATGTCAACCAGTTCGTTCAGTAAATAGTTTAAAAATTCGTGTGCGTCCTAACAAAGAAGGATATCAATAAACATGAATGGCGGGAGAGTACATAAGACTATCAGAGCATATAAGCACCAAACACATAAAGGGAAATGAAGAGTAACTGATGAATAAAAGTCAAAAGCATCATGATGACAGTTAATTTAGCTATCAATTATTTGGAAATGTGAGTCTCTCTCTCTCTTCCTCCCTCTGGATCAGGTAGAATGCAAGTCTTCAATTTCTGGGACAAATTTCTTAGAACAAGTTTTAGATAAAGCTGGATCTGATGACCACATGCATGCCCTCCACATAGAGAAACAATGTAAAGCAAGTAGAATATCTAACACTTTTAAATGAGCTTAACCTCCTAGTCACTAAATTAACATGAAAACGAATGTTTGCAGACTAGCACCACAATAATTAATGTTTAGTCTGGACCAACACAAAGGCAGAGAAGGATATCTTCAAAGATAACAAAGAGAAATCCCTTGGGCAGGACAATCAACTCCATGCAGGGATTTTTTCACTTGATCTGATCATTTGACTGGCCTAGGAACAAGATTTCCAGTTCAACACAATTACATTTCTCAATGACACTTGCCCAAGAAAATACTACCAAATGCAGTATGAAAAAAAAAGAAAAAAGAGGCAAATATAGGAAGCAACTTATTAGTTTTTAGGATTTCTAGCAATCTCACATTATATCAGTCTAGCAACACCAAAAGGGAGTAAAGCACACAATTCAGTAAATGCAAGTAAAAGGAGGGAGAGGGTTTTTTAACACCTGTACAGACAAACTTAGGGGTTATCTTCCCCATATTTATAGGATAAAGGAATATTAGTTTCTAACTAGCATTTCTTAAAAGAAGTGACTATAGGAAACCTGATGCATATAACTGCGGAAAATTTCATTCTGCTTCTTCAATCTCTGTACGAAGCGCTTGGGAGCAATGACACCAGTTTTCTTTTTTTGTGAGCTTATCTACAAAATCACAAGAATAAACCCATTAGTTCGATGATGAAGTACAATATTGATCATGTCATAAAATGCAAAAAAATACAAGTTCTGACAATGTGCTTTCAAATATCTGTAAATAAAGGAGGGGGATACTATTGATTCAAACTAATAATGCGCAACCTTTTAAAGAGAACAACAGATGGTAGGAAATAAATCATCTTTATATGCTTAGCTAATTACAGCCTTTTCCAAGTCATAAAATATGGTCTCAAAATTTATACGTGAGACAGTGAAAGCCAATGTATTACTTGAACTTCTTATTTTCTAACAATATACTCCCTTCCTAATTTATGCAGCACTATCCTCTTCTTGGGAGTCAATTTGAATAATCTTTGAAGGAAAATTGAATAAGATCAATTCAATATTTTAAAATTAAAATTTATATATTTAAAAATTACATGGGAAGTACTACAAGTTGCAATTCTCATGTCAATATGATGAAAAAATACATTTTAAAATGTCGGTCAAACTTTACGCAGTTTGAATCTCGAAAACGAAGAGTGCCACATAAATTGGGACAGATGAAGTATTATTTTTCATTACTGAAGTTGACCGAAAGTTCAGTTTAAAGATCCCAAAAGATTAGCAGAACAAACATTTATGTCCCCAAATTGTCAATTGCCAACATTTAACCGGATTGGACTAAACATGTCGCTTATTTGGAGCCTAAGCTTTAGTAGAAAAATCGTGAATGTATTCACTCTTTCTACGGAAACAAAAATAACTAAGAGAATAAACTAATATTTAATAATTGGACAATCTATTCAATGACAAGAACATGACATAGATTCAAGACAAACTCTCAGCCAATGCATACTAAAGACAAGAAACTAAGAATAAATTAATAATGGAGAGCAACATGCCTGCTGGACAGGCCATTAACAAGCACAAGAATTACTTTATGCACATCCTCTAGGAACTCATCTTCTATTTTATTTTCAGCCTTACAGAACAAGAAACAACAACAAATTCCTAGTGTCCCCTACAAATAAAATAAAACTGCCTTAAGCCAATTGATGATTCTTTTCAGGTCAAACTGAAAACACAGAACCAATGACAAAAACCCAAAAGGGTCAGATCAGGGAAGTGGTTTTTAAAACTGAGCTCACAGGTCAAAAACACAAACAGATAGTCATAACTACAAAACCAAAATCTGCATATCATCTGAATTTTTCAAATAAAGAGTGACTGGGAAACAAAATTTCAGAAAGATCACATCCACATTCATACCCTGTAAACAACTACCCTAGCCCCATCCAGGAGCTGGCTATTGGGGCTTCTCCACTCTGAAGAACATTCCCTTTTCCCTTTGTGCAAGTGAGAAGTATAAAAAACAAAGAAAGAAACCTAAGAAGAACATCTCAACAAGATTCTGGTTATCTGATCCACATAATGAGCCACAAAGAGAAAAAAACAACATTTTCGTTTTATTAAACCTGAACATGCTGATTATGCATTTAAAATGAAATTCTATCGAAAACACATAGAAATGTAATCTCCTAACTAACCTTTAAAAAAAAGAAATTCTTCACTGACAGTGAATGTTTTGTACATGTAAATTCTAATGAACAGTTGACAACAAATTCTCTAAATAGAGAGAATGGACATTAATCCAAAGATCTATCCTGACAGCTCCGAAATAGCTGTTACATGCAGATATGGACATCATAACTGTGGGTTCTTATTAGCAGCCTAACACATGATTGTGTTTACTTGTGCATCATAATTAAATGATCAAGGGAAAGCAATTAGGAAAAGATAATGTCAACAATAATCACGTAATACCTGCATAAACAGGTCAGCAAGGCATGTCAAGAGATTTTCATCTGCGTCAGCAAGATTTTTGTTATTTGAATAATAATCCAGTAGCTGTTCTCGAAATGGAACACAGAAATATAGAGCCTGTTGAAAGAAAAAAGAACAAGATAATGCTATCAACTTCAGGATCATACATAATATAACACGTATACGACAATGTTATCAAAATGAGGTTCATATATAATATAACATGTATACAAGCAGGGTGAGATCAACAGTCTCTTTTTGGTTAATTCAGCAAGCAGACAGTACATCATAGGGCTAACAATAATTAGTTTCTACATTTCACACAAAAACCAATGGATGCAATGCATTTAAACCTGCTATTTGCCATTTTCAACATTCCGAAAACTCAACCGAAACCAATCTTTTGAATATTTCCTGGATTTTGCTTCAACCTGTATGCAAGTTGCAAATAGGGTGCTGGTGGTTGAACTTTATCATATCTAAATTACTGAATTATCTAACCACCTCATCCGAAAACTTAACCATCAAAAAGGCACAGTTTTACTTAGTTATGCCTTTATGTTTCTAAAAGAGGTGGTCATAAAGTTCATAAGGTATTAGAGTAGGTAGAGGCCCAAAGAAAATGCCTTACATCCTGCCCTTCATAAAACAAATTATCCTGCTTGGCACACTAAAAAGAATTTCGTCTGCAAGCGAGGCATGTTGAAGGCATAAATCACTAAATTAAAATGTGCCCTCTAGCAATTTTAGCATTAAAATGAGCTGATGACAACTCAGTAATAGAGCAAAGACTATTTTCACCTCATCTTGTTTGACATTTGACAGATGCAGGATAGAAAAAAGGTAGACTTGATAAAGGATTAATAATGTGCAAAGATAAGTAATGTAAGATTAAATGAGAAGAAAGGAGTTCAATACATATGAGAGAGGATCATATCTTATGAAATTCATCAGAATTCACATTGCTTAGTCCACCCTTACGACCTACCTTCACCGTGTTCAACTTCAAAAACATCTCAAACTTCCTCTATGTAATTTTTTTGATTAGTCTTCCAGTACACAATTTTCATCAACTTAAATTTTGATTTAAGTTTCTCTCTCCATAACACTCACCACTTTGAGACTCTCCTACTATTTATGAAGACAACAAATATACCAAACAAGCAAAAGATTTAATATGATTTCTCAAGGTCTCTACTCTCCTATGCAGTCATACAACACAAATGTTCATCTTAGAGACCTCTCTAATTTTCAATCACTCGTCCCGTTCCACTCAATCAAATGCTTCATCTCACTCACACCATAAATCCATCTCACTCCTTTTCACCTATTATTATTCTCCTTGTTTCTTCCTTCATAGTTCATTGAGACCGTCAATATCTTCAATTTTAAGTTATTCCCCCCTTCAATTTTGGTTATCAAACAATCATTGTGTTCTCATCCCTAAATCCCCTTCACTTACATTCATTTTCAATCCCAGTGAGTGAAAAATTGTTTCTATCCCATGGCCTGTAAAAGAAATATCCAGAAAGTCACAAAGATAGCACATTTATCAATGACACAAAACAGGGTTGTCTTCATAAGTTTTTTCATAATTTCACCAATCAACTCAAAGTTATCTTCCTTCTTTGTAGTGTCCAGTGGTGCAATTATTCTACTTGTGTATTACTGCTCTAGCTTTGTTCATCATCTTAGATTTATCTCACCCGCTATGTACTGTACCATGAATTGGAAGCAGCCTTCAAATAATCTTGAGGATCCCAATCATTCACTGATAGGGGAATATTGATCTTTCGAAGACAATACAGCTGTCTTATGCTTTTTCTCTCCTTTGTTCTTTTCCCCTTGGATTTTGTTTCTTCTCGTCTCCATCGCAATAAATAGCTTTAGCCTTTTTCTTGTCTTCTTTATAGTGTTTTTGTCTCCTATCTTAAGATTTGACTCTGCAGGTTGAAACTCTTCGGCTTTCAATTAGCTAACTTGTTTTCCTAGTTCCGCAAATAGTGATGGAGCTTATGGGAACTGTCTTGTTTTCCTAGTTCCGCAAATAGTGATGGAGCTTATGGGAACTGTCCAAGGTGAACGATCATTTCCATTGTCATGATGAGTCATCTTCTAAATCTAAGGATGTAGTATTACGGTCAACTATGTTGAATGAACCATGGGAGACAAACAGTTCAAATCCCAGCAGAGGCAAAAGACGTAGGGTGATCCTTCCCGATCTGTTTAAGCCTGGATAGACAAAGCAATCTGGTATTGTCCTAGTGAGTGGTAGCACGTACCCAGTCAATTAGCCTAGGCGTAGACAAGCTGGCCCAGACACAATCTTCATTAAAAAGAATGGTGTGCATGCAATCTTTGAACTTTTGGCCAAAAACATTCCTCAACTATCCTCAAACTTAACTACATCCATGTACTACCAGGTGAACATAAAACGTAACAAGTTATATTTATCTGTCAAACTCAGTTAAAAACTAACATAATGGAGGATGGATTTCTTCTCTGCAAGTGTTGGGGCATGAATGTGCTTTTTATGCTGGGATTTGATTTTATGGGAAGAAAGAGGGGTCAGACTGATGGAAAATTGGTGGATAGGTGTAGACGAGCATTTTGACACAGAGAATAAATATTGGAGTCCTTAAAGTCATGACTATGCGCTAGCTGCCGATGGAGTACAATATGAGCAGTGACAACATCAGGGATCACACTAGCTGATTGGCCTACTCTATACTGATCTATTCTTGAGCTTTTGAAATTGAGCTCGAGTGAACGTCCTTACTTTTCCTGTCCTGACTTTCCCTTTAGCTGAATAACACAATTCATATATTCTCTATAGTCTACATAACAATCATGTTGCGTTGCACAAAAAAATTGCAACCAAATTGTACTCAATCTCTTTGACTGGCGGTTGAATCATATCAAACCATTGTTGTGCAAATAAACAAAAGAACTTTGTGCTGGATGTTAAAGATGATTTTTTTTTTTTGGGGGGGGGGGGGGACTAAGGAGATGGGATAGGGGAATTTTTGGGAAGTACCCTTTTTTTGGTTAAAGTTGTTAGTTTATGCCAAGAAAACTTAGGAGGGACAGATCTTGTAACATTTTTGGATAGCTGAAGGATGATTTTTGTTCAATGTGGTAGTACAAGGATGTATTTTAAGTTTGAGGTATAGTTAAGGGATGTTTTGGCCAAAAACTCTACCATATTTTCACTTCTCTCTTATACATTCCACCAATGTTGCTTGCTCCATTGAACTTGATATCACCAGCTTCAACATTAGTCAAAACAAACTCCATCTCTATCTTGACCGAGGCTCGTACCATGCTAGGAAGGAACTTGTCATTGATTATTCCTATTCCTAAATCTCTTTGCTTCCCTAAGATGATAAGAACTTGTTTTCATCTGCTTCTGTTTAACTAAAGACATTTTCGCATAGTACTTCCCTTTTAAACCTAAAAAGATGTATGCGTGGTAAACCTCTTTAGCTACATGAACTTGGATAGAGAATTTTGTAATTTCCCTTTTAAGAGAAGCATTTATGTTATGCGCTTTTCCCATCATTCTATTTTAAGAGAAACCTAGGTATGACGCACCCAAGGGTGTGGCCTAGTGGTCAATGAAGTGGTTGAGAACCTTGAGGTCTCAGGTTCAAAACTCGGAGACAAAAAACACTAGGTGATTCATTCCATCTTTCCTAGACTTGGTGGATAGAGTTACCTAATACATGTTGCTCGTGGGAGGTGGCAAGTATCCCATGGAATTAGTCGAGGTGTGCAAAAGCTTGCCCGAACACCACGGTCATTAAAAAAAGAGAGCAACCTAGCTATGACTTTAAACAAACAAAGTGATGAGTCCATTCTCATAAATGTTGGTTCTAACGTATGAGATAATTGGTTTAACTTTCTGAAGATTGAAAAAGGACTGAACCAAACTTTTGAAGATGGCAACTTGCTTGCTTCCAACAGAATTCACTTGGTCTTTCAAAAATATCATACTCCTTTTTCTTCAGTAACTTTTTGGCATCACCAACCAAAGCAAAATGCAATCCAGTACAGAACTATCTACTTAACAATTGCCACTATACCACCTAGCAGAAACCATAATATATCTCAATCCCAAACTAGTTAGGCATGCCTATATGAAACCTTATCTGTTCTATCAATCAATCAATCAATCAGTACCTACAGCACAACCACAAACAATCCCCCAAAAAGGTCATTTCCCTCGCAATTCCAAATAACAAAAAATGGTAAAGTTCCAATAATCTAAGCAAACAACGTGAAAATGATGCAAATCAAAATGAATGAAAAAGAAAAAGACCTGAAGAACGCTGTTACAATAGCAAGTATTGCCGAAATTCTCAAGGCCAAAGTAACGTTCTCCTTCAGGAAACTGGTCACCCAGAGCTTTCTCGAGTTTGGAACCTGCTGCACCCATCTCAGTTCATTCCTAAATCTCCTTTGATAAAATGGGAATTAGGGTTTCTTCGACTTCTCTCAGGAGCGATTTACAAACACTGATGAAAAAACTGAATCAGAATAGGTGGAAAATGAGGGCTTTTTTTTCTGATGGAGAAGAATGATGAAGAAACGAATTAAATAAATAAATTAAAAATAAACAATTTATTTATGTTATATTGAAATGAAATGAAAAGGATAAAAATAATAATTATGGTCCACTATTTGATGCCAAGCTGTAAATATGGTTTTCAATTAATCCCATTTATGGACAAGAAGATGTAATGCATGAAGTATACCATACTTATATAAAAGGGGCATAACGCATAAGCGGTCCCTTGAACTTGTAAGGATTTTCCTTATAGACACCTTAACAAAGACATTTTCCTATTGAACACTTAAACCACTCAAAAAGTGTACCTATCAGACACACCTGTCTGACTTGGCACTTATCGTGTGAGGCATTTATTTTAAGGTGGAGCGCGTGACATTACACATCTCCTATGTGAAAAAATCTAATCCTACGTGGTAATACACACCACAAAACACCTAACCCCTCAGTCATTTCTCTAAATCCCCAAAACGTGTTCCAAAAAACCCTAGATATTTCTTTCACGATTCCCGCTCAATTTGTGGTCGATTCAAGAAAGTTGATCAATAATCTTCATGTTTTCTTTCTACGGCGTGGTCGATTCAAGAAAATAACTTTTGTTGTTGTGTTTTAGGGTTGATTCGAGAAAGCTAGGAGATTTTGTGTTCAATCTTGTGAAGTAAGTTCATTTTCGAATCTCTATGACTATTGCTGTCAATTTCCCCTTTAAATATAGCGTCTATTTTGTATATTACTACAGTGATGATGTTTTGTTCATATGTGAATAAAGTTTGAATTTTTTAGGGTTTTCTTGTCAGTAATTTGTCGGATTTATTTGAAATTTTTTTCAGGGAATCTTATGGATATTATTATAGTAACTCGCTTTCACCATGGTGGTAAATTTGTGGAAGGCACATCTGGTGGAGGTCTCACTTACATAGGGGAAAGTGAAGTGGAATATGTAGGTATCGATAAAGACCACTTTTCTTTAATGAAATTGCTTTTTTATACTAGAGATATGGGGTATGTTACTGTGGATGGGTTTTATTTTAAAGACCCTACAACCAATAACTTTGTCTTAGTGGATAACAATTTCAGCTTACTAAACCTTATAAAAGACCTAGGTGATGGTGACTTTTTGGACTTGTATGTTGAACATGTTGTTGATGAGGTAGAGGTTATTAAAGATAGGGTACCTACAGGTTATCTTTGTGGGCCAACAGTTGGTGAAAATGTTAATGAGGATGGGGTAGAAAACTCACATAATATTAATGTGGATGAAGGGACCCAATCTGAGAATATTAATGTTGAAGTTGGTGTAGATGATGCATCAGATCTTGAAGGTGTTGAAATAGATTGGGATATTAGTGATGATTCACAAGAGTTTGCTATTCCAGATGATGATGACTCAGAGATTGATGAAGAGTTGAGAACTCTTAGAAATGAAAGGAGAACCAAATTGCAGGGGAAAAAACGTGTTCCTACAGAGGAAATAATTCTTGGAGTAGCTGGTGTTGATAGAGGATTTGAAGACATTGGAAGGAACAAGGCTGCTAGATATGTAGGAATATTGGGGGGAGATGAGCAATATATTGATAGTTCAGAACTGGATAGTGATGACAGTAGGGATGAATTAGATCCTGAAGCTGTGAAAGGTGTTGATTTACCAGCTAGAAGAAAAAGTAAAAAGGTTAGATTTGATCCTGATTGTGTTGTTGCTATATTTGAGCTTGGTATGGTATTTGAAAATGTCATAGAATTTAGAAAAGCTGTGGCAGAGTATGTTGTGGAATATAAAGTCAAATTAAAATTGAGGCCTAATGAAAAACATAGAGTCAGAGTTAAATGTCAGCATAAGAAATGCAAATGGTTGTTGTATGCTAGTCTAGACAAAGACTCTGGTGACTTTATTGTTAAGAATTACTATCATGTTCATCAGTGCCCTACCACAACCAAAAACAAGTTGTGTACATCTAACTTTATTGCAAATAAGTTTAGGGACATAATAGTTTCTCAACCTTATATAAAGTTGTGGGAAATTCAAGAGTTGGTCAGGAAGACGACAGGATTGTATGTTGGAAGAACTCTTTGTTATCGGGCAAAATTGATGATTTTCAAGGAATTTATGGGTGATTGGAAGATGGAGTTTGCAAAGTTGTGTGATTATGCAGACATGATAAAACAAACTAATCCTGGTAGTTCATGTTGGGTGAGGACAGACAGGGAATCTACTCCAAGAAAGAATATGTTTGTTTACTTTTATGTTTGTTTTGATGCATTAAAGAGAGGTTGGTTGGAAGGATGTAGAAAAATTATTGGTTTTGATGGATGCTTTCTGAAGGGTGCTTGCAGGGGTGAATTATTAGTTGCAATTGGTAGGAATGGAAATCAACAAATGTTTCCAATTGCTTGGGCAGTTGTTGATCAAGAAACAAAGCATTATTGGAGTTTCTTCATCAACTTCTTGATACAAGATCTAAACTTAGACACTGTGCATGGATTGACTGTGATGTCTGATATGCAAAAGGTTAGTTTAATGTTATTTAATTTTGATCTCATTACCTATTTATTTAATTATTATTAGTCATAAATTTCAATTTTAATTATTATGATATGTAGGGTCTTGTAGCAGCCATAATGGAGTCGAGGATGTGTGCTAGATACATCTGGTCCAATTGGCAGAAGAATTGGAGAGGAGAAGAAAGAAGAAAACAATTTTGGAGATGTGCAAAATCAAGTTTTGAGGTAAAATTTCAAGATGAAATGGACAAACTTAATAAACTTGGTAATAAGATCTGTGGGGACTTGTTACATTATGAAAAAAAGACATGGTGTAAAACATATTTTAAGAAGCATGCTAAGTGTGATATTGTTGAGAATAATATGTGTGAGACATTTAATTCTTGGATATTAGCTGCTAGACATAAATCATTATCACTATGTTAGAGGAGATTAGACATAAGATAATGGATAGAAATGTTGAGATGAGAAAATTTGTTGACACTTGGATATCAGACATTTCTCTTATGACAAGTTTAGTACTTGAAGAAAACAAAGATTATGCTAGAGATTGTCAAGTTAGGTTCAATGGGCAATTTGGATATGAAATTTTAGATGGTCATTATAGGCATATTATTGATATCAGAAAGAAGACATGTACTTGTAGAACCTGACAGTTGAGAGGCATACCATGTCAACATGTTGTTTTGGCATATTAGCATTCTGGCCAAGACCTTGAAGATCATGTTGTACATTGGTATAGAAAAGATACTTTCATGAAGGCTTATAATTACTTTATCCAGCCAATACCTAACATGAAAATGTGGCCTCACACTAGTGATATAGTGATTGAGCCTCCTGAACCAAAGCAAATGCCTGGCAGACCACCAAAATGCAGAAGAAAGTCAAAGGATGAGCCAAGAAAGAAGTATGGAAAGTTGTCCAAGAGAGGTGTAAAAATGACTTGCTCCAAGTGTCATCAACAAGGCCACAATAATAAAGCCTGCAAATATGTGGTAATACTCAAGCCAACCTTTAATTACTTCAATTAAATAGATAAAATGCAATACAATTTTTCTTTTTCTTATTTACACTATTAA
>JAJOOO010024815.1:0-27503 GCA_029582685.1 Solanum piurae
ATACATATGGATGTACATGTATGATGCTCATGTATCTAAGTGTTTAGTTGGTTGGATACATCATATATAAATACATCAAATTGATGAATTTATTATTTTAAGAGTAATAAAATGAAATTAATCAAATTACATGACTAATATATACATGTTTTTTTTTTCTTTTATGAATAATATTAATGAGTTTATTATTTCAAAGAATAATAAAATGAAATTAATTAAACATACCTTGATATTCGCCATATATTAAGGGATTTGATTAATTTAAATTTTCAAAAATAATTGTCCATGTATTTTGAAAATCCTCAATTACTTCTCTAATTAAGAAAATCAGTTACAACCAATTAATTTAAACAAATAAATTATGTATCTCAGTTTTAAAATTCGGCAGATACACGTATCTCACGGATTCCAACTCGTGTATCCTAAGCATGAAATATGGTAGAGGAAGTAATATTTGAAACTATTGATAATCTTAGTTATTAGGACCTAAACTAGTGGGATTTATGTAGTTTACCCTTAAATGAATAAGAGTTAATTTTCCTTTTCAATTGGTGGATTTATCAAAACAAGATAACTAAACCGGAACTAGACCGGATTGAAATTAACTAAACCCAACCGGGTTAACTAGCCAAAACAAACCCCACCTAAAGGCTAAAACCGTACTACCACTGCTGCTGAAAAGTTACACCTACCCACCCCCACCCACCCCACCCACCCCTACCCCACTTACCCCACTACCCCATCTCATCAACCCCCATCTCACCCATACTCTAAACACCCTCCACCCACCCATCCACCCACCCCCATCTCTCACTCTTACACTCTCTCCATGCGTTCTTGTTCATGATTCAAGGTCCTACTCAAGAACAGGTCAGTCTCATCTGGTAATTGAGGGGTATGTATGTTTTCTCTGTTTGTTAAAATCTTCGATTTGATGACCCCCACCCCAAATTAGGGTTCAAAATTCGTTAAAAGTCTATTCTTTTTCGATTTTCTGAATACCCCTTACAGTTTTGCTCTTAAAGTTTGCATTTTTATGGAGTTTGGAAGTTCTATTCTTGGTTCTGTGCAACCCCTTTTCAGCTTGGTCTTGTATTGTTAATATAATGTGGACACATGAAAGACTTTTGCTTTTTCCAAAGCATATTGACTCAAAGTTTGGATTTTTGGGGCTGTAGGAAGAAAATCCTCCATGATATTCTTGAAAATTCAATCTTTAAGCTGTCTATTGTATGTGTTGGTAAAAGAAAATGGAATATTGTTTTTTTTCTTTTAATGATGCAAAAGGGGAAAGTAGCTTGTATCCTATTTAGTTTTATTGTTATTTGAATTTGGACTGTAAAATAAACAAGCAATTTAGTTCTTATAATCATTCAATGTAATTAAAAAAAAATCTTATAATCAATCAGTCAACTTGGTTGAGTTCAGAGTATAGTTGTGCACAATTGGATTTATTAGTTACACAAATTTTCTCTCGGTGATGTTGTGTCTATAGAAGTGGAAGAAAGTAAAGAGTGGATGAAGAATAAGTTTCTTTGGTCTGAAGGTTTTAGGGAAATCACTCACACATAACATGTCTTTTGATAAGCGAATGTTAGTTCCTTCATTTGTTTATACTTTATAGTCTTTTGGATTTTGTTCGAGTTACCTTTACAGATCTTCTTCTGTTGATTTCCTTGATTTTTCTTTGGAATTGCAGCTTCTAATCTTGGAACTGTTCAATCTCTTCGCAGCTGAGTCTGATTATGTCTGGAGGAATCCTCCCTAATTTGCCTGTAAATAAAACATTTAACTCTGGTTTGCTATTCTTTATTTTCTAGCTTATGTCAGTAAGTAGAAGAAAAGTTATGTCAACATTTTTAAAAAAGCTTCTTCTTTTGTCTTTCAACAAACAAAAGATGCAGAAAATGAGCATAAAAAAGTTCTTATAAAATATAAGTCTCTGATCTTAATGGAGTTTAATGTAGAATTCCACAAATTATTAATTGTACACTTTTTCACTTGGTCATGTTGTGTATGTAGAAATGGAGGAGAGGAAATTAGATGAAGAATAAGTTTATTTTCTTCTCTTCAAATGGATTTATATATTAGTTGAATGAGCAACGATACAATTTTCCTTTTTTCCTTCCAGAAGTTGGTGAATCTGACTGAAGTCCTGTGGAATGAACAGCTTGTTTCATGCATGTTCAACTGCAATATTAACTAGGACTAGCCATCTTGTTGTGAAGAGTTCAATCTGTGGATTTCCATCTCTTTCATGGAAGACAAGCGTTGGTCATGCTAGAACTAGAATTGTTGATTCCAACTTGTATTTGAATAGAGTTTCTGTTCGTTGCTATTCGTCCAAAAAACATAGTGGAGATAGTTCTCCATCGCAGAATTCTGATTCCACTCCAGAAATGAAAGAAGAGAGAGATGGTTTCTTTGTTGTTAGGAAAGGAGATCTGGTTGGAGTCTACAAAAACTTGAGTGATTGCCAGACCCAAGTCGGATCATCGGTAACTACTGTTATTTCAGCCATTTATTGATCTGTTGTTGAATCGTTGTATTGTTTGTAGATGACTTTTATCCCCAGGGAAGATATAAAGACACAATACTATTCATCAGAAATTATCCATACATTATGTACAAAATTACTTTTTCATATTCTTGATGATTAATTGACATAGGTAGATTCAGCCAAAAAGTCAAAACCTTGTGTAGTAACAAGATTACCTTATTTTTTACTCTCTCCATCCATTTTTACTTGTCCAACATTGACTTGGCACACCCTTAAGGAGCAATTACTAGAATGACAAAATTTACGACATCAACCTTTTTTTTTACTACATCAACCTTTGAAAGTAATAAACTTAATATTTTGGGAAATGCACTAGGAAATGACTAGTTAATAATAAGGGTAAATTAGGAACTAAGTGATAAGTTACCTCTTGGTTTTCCAAACTGCACAAGTAATTGTGGACGAAGGGAGTAACTGCAATTTCAGATAAGCTCATTGAGTGACTGACAATTGTTAAGGAATGCTCTAATTGAAAGCGGAGGGTAGTGTAAGAAATTATGTCTTCTATATGTTATTCTTTTGTCTCATTGTATTTGTGAAAGAATATCCGTGAATATTCAGAGGATAAAAGAAAGAGGTAAATTGAGTTAATTGTTTACCCTTCCATTAGAAAGTATTTTTCCTAAGTTCTCTGTTCATTTTCTGCAATCACGCCTTCTCCATATTGTTAGGATTTCTCTGTCACTTCATCTGCCTATTGCCCGGTGGCATACTTGAGAACATGTAGTACAGATAGATAGGTCTTCTGCAGTAATTGGACGATGCTTGTGAGATGACTTCCCAGTGGATTCTTAAACTTCTTACACATACTATAAGGGGTCAAATCTTGTGAAGCTTTGGTTCATCCTTGGTGCTGCAGGCTTATTTTAGTGAAATCTAGTTATAACAAATAAAATATTAGTATATAAATAAAAAAGAAAGATGTTATCACAATGAAGTTTCCAGACTTGCAATTGATAAAATGAGTTGTTTTCTCTTCCTCTTCTGTTTCTGGCAGATATGTGATCCTCCTGTTAGTGTGTACAAAGGCTATGCCATGCCTAAGGACACAGAAGAATATCTTCTTTCTTGTGGGCTTAAAAATGCTCTCTATTCTATCAGAGCTGCAGATCTTACCGAAGATCTCTTTGGGACTCTAGTACCATGCCCTTTTCAGGTATAGTTCCTGAGCAGTTCTCTTGGATAAAATTTGTTCCTTTTTTCCAAAGGTGAATATTTGATTTCAGAACTTGTTGACTATGAGGTTTCATATACAGATTTCCTGTCTCTGAGAAAAAGAGGCTTTGAGGCTTCATCATTAGAATGTATATTTTGCAACTTAATATCAGTTAATATTTTATATTATTCTCAAAGGAATCACATGATACTGTTAAAAACAATGAGCTAAAGAAAAACTGGAATTGTCATGTTTCCAGTGCAGCTGATCTCCAGAAACAAAACCATGAGGTTCCTGGCTAAAATTGTGTCTTCTGTCTAGAGAGTCTGATCCTGCTTTGGCCAAACTTCTTTTGAAAAACCGAGGGTCTATCGGAAACAACCTCTGTACCTCATAAAGGTTACATCCTACCCTCCCGAGACCCCATTTGTTGGATTACATTGTGTATGGTTGTTGTTGCCTAGAGTGTCTGAAAACTTTACCTATTAAATGTCAGAGTTTTCATATTCCAACCACGATGACTAGATTGAAAGAATTTTTTTCAACTTTAAAACTTGGCTTGTGCCTTAATGTTATAGCAGGAATGAAAAACTTCCTGACACACCTATTCTTTAAATAAAGAAAGTTAATGATTTTAGTACAACACCCTTACCATTTCAATAATGGTACAAGGGAACACTGCGAGAGCTTCTTAATCGTCATGCATGGTATACATACTTCTTTCTGTTTCTTCTATATTGTATATCAAGGATTATATCTGAATGCTGATACAATATCAGTAGTTTTGTATTTGGCCCATTTAATTTTCTACTGCATAACTTCATGTCCACATTATAGTTAACTAAAGATCGACTAAGGGGGTGTTTGGATTGGATATTTTAAACACCTCCAAAAATAAGAAAGTTTAAAAACCAAAAACTACTTAAAATAAGCCAATCCAAACACCCTCTACAACAATCATTGCCTCTCCATTCTCTATTTCTTTGATTCTTCTCTCTGTCTCTCTGAAAGTTCTTTTGATTTTGCTCTCTCCATGCACCCTTTGCTTTATATGGAATTGCTGGTCAGTTGTATGCTCTGATAGTTATCTTAAAGTTGCAGCGCCCAGAAAATAATACATGTTTCTTCTTCCCTCATTTTCTTTTATAATTGGTCATACAGCTTTATTAGTATTTCATATTTTGCAGCAACCTTCTTCTTCAAAAAGTGGAACATCTGATCATTTGCCAAAGAAGAGGCCACAGGAAGCAGTGTGGTCAGAATATGCGGTAAGATGGTTGTATATCGTTTTGCAGTGGAAAAGTCTACCAGGGTTTGCAGCAATTTCTTCTGAAATTGTTTCCACTAAACTCTACAATCCAAGTTTAATTACTTTTCTCAATCATTTTCCAAACAGGGTTTGGTTCCTAAGGAACTCAATGTACTTACTTATTATGCTTGCATGCACTTCAATTTATAGATTCCTTTCTAGAATTTTCCTTGAGATGCCATAACTAATGGTTTCACAGCTTCCAGGAGAACAATGCCACTTAATCAATTGGAAGGCTTTTTTCTCACAAGTTGGTCTTCTTTGCAAGTTCAATTTTTATTCTCATTCGTTATGAGAGAATTCTAGGGATCTTTATTTTATGTCTGTGTGGCCCCGTTTTTTAGAGATACAATGATCATGTCATAAGGTGGTAAGTCTCAAATATGGAAGTACTAGGAACAGTGTAATTCTGAGAACCTATTCCCACAGCATAGCCTAGTGATGCAGGTGTAAACCTGGAAAAAATAATTCGGGTAAGTGGTACATTTACCAGAGATGTAAACAAAAGTTTCTCATGATAATAGGCTTCAGAAAGAGAGAAAGAAAAGCAGTGGTTACTTGTACGTGCATCTTACAGGAAGTACTCCATAAAAGGGTGATAAAGACAACAGATTAGTCTTCTTCCTCATAACAAGTTTCTTAGTCACATAAAATTAATCAACTTTATTTGTGTGTCTCTCTTTTTGTCACCATTGCATTAACCTTTGCACTAAATCGCCAATCGGATCAACTTGATGTTGTTTGATGGCCTGAGATAATACTTTACCATGTTTGTGCATTGATACTGGCTTACTGCATAGTGGTTGATGTCTGTTTCTCTTTCCTTTATTTCTTTTAAACTGGAACTTTCCCATTGATGAAAATTTTCATATAATGATTCAAGGTTATTTAGGAAGAAATTAAGAGTAATTATCCCTTGAATTTTTGAGATGCAGTGTAGTAGCTATATGACTAGATGGGAGATTTTTTTACTTTTTTCTTTATTGGAGCTGAGGTCATCGGAATTGGCTAATTATTGTTGTGTGCTTGCTTAGAGCCTTGGTAGGGGTTTGCAAATGCTTGGTGAAGTTGAAAAAAAGAGTATTTTGAAGTTAATGTTGAAAAAGGAGTATTTGGAAGTTGTCGGTAATTTTATTTGTCAGCAAAAAGGCAAGACTTAATATTTTTGAGAAGTCTGCATTAAGTATGTCAATAGAAAATGTTGTTACCTTTTGGGAATAGAACATATTGGTGGTGTTTATTCTACATACAATTGGATGAATTGCAACATGTAACTATACAAGAGGCACATAAAAGTTGCAATCAGTGGATTGTTTTCTTTGCAGTATTTTGTTCTACTACCGGCCTTTTTGCAAAGATTGTTATGTACATTGTATTAAAATAGTTGTAACGCTGATCGGTTACATTTTTTGCACTGTGTTTGGCTCAACACTGTTATGGAAATTATTTTGTTTATTGGCATCCCCTTTGCAGGATGCTGTTGGATCAGCGGTTGTTTCAAATGATTCCGTAAGAAAGCATGTCAAGTTAGAACAACAAAAGGGCGACCAAGTTCTAGCTCTACCATCTGGTGTGAGTGTCTGTTAAGATGATGGCTAATCTTTAAGCATAAATAATTTCTAAATGTGTAGTTTACAAAGCAAATGAATTTATACTTAATGGTAGGTTGCCAGGAGAAAAATCCTATTTTTTTTACAGATTAATGGTGTAAACTCAACTCTCTGTGGCAAACTATCAGGCTAGGATCTTATTATTTTTCTTGTTGGTTTGTGTTCTGGTACAAAGAATCTGATAGTTGTTATCCTTAGCAGCGGTCATGTACTCTTGAATTCGATGGTGCTTCAAAGGGAAATCCTGGACAAGCTGGTGCAGGAGCTGTTATACGGGCGGATGATGGAAGCATGGTAATGATCACTAAATTTGGAATTGTACTTTTGCTTTTGGTTCTTCATACTTGTACTTACAACCTTCCTTCTAATAGACCCTCAGGCTACGTGAAGGTTTAGGAGTGGCAACAAGCAATCATGCTGAATACAGGGCCTTTATTTTGGGTTTGAAACATGCTCTTAGAGAAGGGTTCACAAATATTCGTGTTCAAGGTGACTCCAAGCTTGTTTGTATGCAGGTTTGTTTTCTATATCATGTGCTCAGTCGCGTATTTCTCCTTTCCCTTGTGTGAGATTATTCCTTTATGGTACACTGCAGTATACATGTCACATTCTGTAGACTGTTTTAAGTGTGACCTAGTGGTCTATGAAGTTGGTTGATAACCATGAGGTCTGGCGTTCATTTCTCCACTGAGACAAAACATTAGGTTATTTCTTCCCATCAATCCAAACCTTGGTGGATAGAGTTAGTTATGGTACCTGTGCTGGTGGGAGGTCAGTGGCGGATCTAGGATTTTAAGATTGTGGGTGCTCTGAAAGTAGCGGAGTCAAAAATATAAAAAAATACATGTTAACAATGAGATTTGAACCCTGGTTCAACAACACTAAAAGAGCCTTAAGCACCCACCCAAGAGCCATTGGGCCAATCAAATCATTTATTCATTGGGTGTTCTATGCTAATTTTATACAAATACCTCTTAATTTCTACATAGATATATATATATATATTCCGTAATGAGGTTAATGGGTGCTCGAGCACCCGGCGGACTCCATGTGGGTCCGCCCCTGTGGGAGGTAGCAGGTGCCCTGTCCGTTTTTGATGGGACAGCTCAGTTATAAAAACACTTAACTACATTCTTTAATCTTTTAGCTGGAATAGCTGGATTTGAAGTGATTAATTTCATTTCATAGTACCATTTCCTCATGTCTCTTCTGCCTTGTATTTTTCGTCTGTATGGATTCTCCAAAAAAATTGTCTCCTCCGTGTCGGATCCTCCAAAAATGCACTACTTTTGGAGGATCTGACACACACTCTTTGAAATTCTTGAAGAGTCCGAGCAACATAGCTTTTGCTTATTAGTTGTTCTCTGTTCTTAGTTTATTTTACGGGTTTCCTGTTTTCTTCGCTTTCAATCCCTTTGATGTTTTACTTTAATCAGAGACTGTAATTTGCCAAACAGATCCAAGGTCTGTGGAAGGTTAAAAATCAAAACATTGCCATGGTGTTTGAGCAGGCAAAACAATTGAAGGAAAGGTTCCTTTCTTTCCGCATCATTCATGTCCTTCGGGTAATACTGCTGTAACATCCTTTTTCCTTCTTTCATTCACACAACATAACTCATCAAGCCTGTTCAATAATAGCGATATATTCCTCTATGTCTGGAATTATTACCTATCTTCTCCTTGACGATTTTTATAGAAGTTTGACATGTCTCTTACTCTTTTGTTTTATAGGAATCAAACTCTGATGCAGATCAGCAAGCAAACTTGGCTGTTGAACTTCCTGGTAAGATTTACTTTCTTGCACACTCGAAATTTGTCATTGTCATCGAAGTTATAATCTAACTACATCGATTATAATGCAGAGGGTCAAATTCAAGAGGAGTTAGAGAAATGACAAAGCCACACTGATGGTTTTTCGCGTACATTGCAAAAATGTACAGACGCGCCCATATTATGCCAGCATTCTTACCAACCTAAAAAGGTTTGTGCTATGAAACCAGTGTTATTGCAATTAGGAATTATGTAAATGTATTTGGAACAAATGTTATCATTGTTACCTTTAAATTCTCAGCAATGGGTCTCTACGTTCCCCAGATACTTGCGAAAAATCATGGAAATTATCGATGCAAATCATGTCTCTCTACATGTGTATGTATCTAACAATGCTCCATCAAATAAGTGGTAGACTCATTGAACTGTGATACATCTTTTTGTCAAAGATGAGTTTCACTTGTAAGATACTATATATATATATAAGATAGATATAATAAAATTGTTACTAGTTCTTGCAATTTGTATGCTTCTTTTTGTCAAAGAAAACATTAATCAACATAATATGGAATACTTCAACATGATTTTTGAGTATTAACAACTGTTTATGTTTCTTGTTAATTAATTAACACATGAAATCTTATATTAAGATTATATTCTAACCATGCGTGCATTGCGTCGGCAGAGTTTCCAAGAAAATTCTTCCAGCGTTGACTAGTTTTTTTAGTTGAATTTTAGTGACATGGATATTTTTCCTCCAAAATCTACACATGTGAGACATGATATATAGTTCGTGCGTTATTTTATATTATATATACACTTAGTTTGTACCGTTATAGTCGATCCCAATTTTTAAATAGTCCCTCATGGTTGCAATATTGGTGCACTTTTAGTTCTCCCCTAAACTTTTGCCTATTTTTTAACATTAATTTTGTTCATAATTTTATGTACGGAATGTCCCATTGTCTTTTTATATATTTTGTAGAAATAATAACTCTATGTGAGAGAAGGTGAGAAGAAGAACACCTTGTTTTGTTCCGTATAAATATTACTGCAGCTAAACTAAGAACATTTTAACATATGACATTGCAAGAAAAGAAAAAAATGTACTATTTCACATGAAATCATCGTGATGAACCTCTCGACTTTACCTGCAATACGATTTCTACTAAACAAAATAAAGTGTTTTTTTTCTCACAATCTCTCACATGGAGTTATTATTTCTCCTAAATATATAAAATGACGATTTAACATTCCATATATAAATTATGAATAAAATCAATGTTAAAAAATAAGTAAAATTTTGAAGGAAGACAAAAAGTGCATCAATATTGCAAATATGAGGGACTATTAATACTTCAGTAAAAACTCATTAATAACTTAGAGTCTTAACCCAAAGATGAGGGACTATTTTGGGCCTTTTCTCAATATGTTAGAATAAAACTTCTACCGTTGGACTGTTCTTCGAAGAACCGTAGATGCTTGACACGTATGCAAGTACTGCGTCCCACGCTTTTCTCTTTCCATTTTTTAAAAAAAAGAGAAAAGTAATACCGACTTGGGGCTCAAGAAAACTGAAATTCTTATGCTTCATCTGCGATGAAGATTTTGATGATTAGGAGAGGTTTACGGTTACTGGCTACCGGAAATTTGAACTCCTCGCCGTTGATTTACCGGCGGCATTCTTCCTACTCGACGTCGTTTTTCTCTAGTTCGTCTCGGTTGAATGCTAACTCTGCCGCAGATGATTTACTGCTCGGCGATCAATTAGCTACCTTGGCTTCCAAAGCGGAGATTGCTCCGAATCTACTTCAGCCTGGTGTCGTTGTCTATGACGGCGTTTGTCATCTTTGTCACAACGGTATTAATTTATCATCTTCCTAGTGTATGTTTATTCGTGCTTTTAGCTGTATATTGCATTTGTGCTTTGATTTCTGACTATAATTGTGTATCGGAGGTTGTAAATGAGTACAGGAGTGCGATTATTGTACAGTTTTTGTGTTTGTAGTTACATTTGCTATCATCAATTTAGTTTTGAAAGTGAAATTATCAATTTGGCATGAGGATTTATTGAGGTTGGTATAGCAATGGCTATACATGTACATTTAAGTCTCCAGTCATAGGTTTCACTTGTGAATTTTTTATTTTTTTAGCTTGATGACTTGAAATTTAAATATGATTTTTGTGTTAAAGGTGGGAGTTCTGCTTATCTGATGTGAAATGGTTATCATTTGATTGTCAAGAGAGAAATCATCCAATGTGCACTTGCAAGCTCAAGTTGTTGTATCGTGTATGCTATGTCCTGTTTGTGACACATGTATCCTTTGATAATGTATGAGTTGTACAGCAGGATAGTTAAGGCAACTTTCTCTGTTTTGAACAAAAATGTAAAAATGTAGTACATGGAGTTCCGAAGTTGGAACCCAAAGCTCCTCAGCCATTAATTGCTGCTTTATCTCTTTTTAAAAGAAAAAATATAATGACAAAACTACTATGTTTCAGTGACATATCTAATCAAACTTGAATAGGATTTTAAGATTTGTCACGATCTTTCACATAAATTAGTAGGCAGGAATATGGTAGGAGCCACCATTTTGAGAATACAAGCAAGGTAGCTTGCTTACTGTCCTAGTAGTGTATTTTGGCAAGCATTTAGAAAGTGACAAGTCACTTTTGGGCAAAGTTTACTTGTACAAACCGAAGAACAGAAAGTTAGTTTATAAGAGAAATCTTCATTAATGTCTCATTGCCTCAACTAGTTTGGGATTGAAGCATAGTTGCTTGACTGTGTCATTGGATGATGGGGAAATGATTATTCTTTAGGGCTAAACTTCCGTTGGCATAGACACAGGAGTGGAGGGGTACATGCATAATTGGTCGTCTCAGTTTATATGAGCTTCTTGCCATTTTATATGTAGGTGTGAAATGGGTGATTAAAGCTGACAGGGATAAGAAAATCAAGTTCTGTTGCTTGCAGTCAAAGGCTTCTGAACCTTACATGAGTGTGTGTGATCTTGATCAAGATGACGTTCGTCGTCGCTTCTTATTCATTGAAGGCCCAGGTTTATACCATCAAGGTTCCACTGGTTAGAACTATTACCCTGTATTACTGTATCAACTTGACTACCTCTTCATTGTGGTTTCACAATTATTGCCATTATATAAATATTTTTTTCTTATTTTTGTATGTCCAAGTAGCATCTAAACTTTTCCACGAGAGCCTGGCTAACTTGTAAACGCAAAGCATCTGACTGCTCCCGAGTTGTCCTTTCATGAACTACACAATCATTCTTATTTTGAAGACAAGAAATTGTTTGCAAATATACTATGGCAGATAGCTATGATAAATTTAGTTTATGAAGTTTGCTTTACGTAGCGCTCAACATTCTGGTAATTGGATATTGATGGGTATCGGCTTGAGCTAATTGTTAGTGTAATGAGATATGTGCTAACTCCTACTGCCAATCCTTTGGACAGCTTTACCCCCATGAATTCAGATACGGTTGCACTGAATGTGCTTCCAGCTAATATAATTGGAATTGTAATTTATAGTTCTACCATTGTTTCAAGGTGCACATAAACAAACAGATTTAGAACATTTAGGTTTATTTGAACTGGTATTTTTGGAAATCAACGTGGTTGTGGTTATGGTGAATTTTTTATTTTTTGTCATGAATTTGACGGTGGCATGGAGTTGAAAATCACAAGTTGTTATCCTGCCCGTGCTCCTGCCACATACATTTTTTCTTCATTTACTAGAAGACATGAATCTGTAAGAATTTGCTATTTCATTTTTAAGCAGTATTCAGGAGTCTGAATTGGATGGTTTCTCTTAGGTAAAAACAGGGGATTTTGCAATAAAAATTGTTCTTCCCTTTGCAACTAGTTGTTTTTTCTTTTTTAAAGTTTACAGTAGTTAGAAATCCTGGAATGACTTGTCAGGTAATTTACCAATCATAAATTGGAGGGGGGGGGGGGGATTTTTTCATTTGAACTTTCTTCTAATCAAATCACAAAGGAATCAACTATTGGCTAGATCACCCCCTTTTATTTTTATGTTTAATTCTTTTTATGTTCTATAATGAAAAAGTTATCATGATTCATCGAAAGTGGAATACCGAGTTTCATAGGCTGCTTGCTTTCTGTACATTGAGATCCAGTGTGAGTAGCAGCCTTTCTGCAGATCGTTCCTATTCTTGCACAATTAAACATACTCAGTATGTTGCTTTTGTTTTTTCCTTACTAGAATTGGAATGGTATAGTTGGCTGTGGAAATCACAAGTCTAATATATCTGATTTTTGCTGCAGCTGCACTGAGGGTTCTAGCTCACTTGCCATTACCTTACGCTGCGCTGAGTTGCCTCATGATTGTACCTACTCCTTTAAGGGATGCTGTTTACGATCATGTTGCCAAGGAGAGGTATAAATGGTTTGGGAAGAGTGATGACTGTTTGGTCCTCCGGGAACAAGACTTGCTTGACCGCTTCATTGATAGGGAAGAGTTGCTTGAACGTAGCCAATCAGTTTTGTGAAATGCTGCTTCAATGAGTATGAGAGTGGAGTTTGTTATCAAAAGGAAGTTCCAATTAACATTCTTTTGGAGTTGTAAGTATGTAGTCCATCCATAGTATACATACACTACATATAATCATGAGTGTGGAGAACTGGGAATGCCTTCGTTTTTTGTCATTGATGAAAAATACAACACGTTCAAGGGGAGTATACCATCTGTCCAGTTACTTATGTAGACTTTCTTTATAGTAGATACTTCTGACTTGTTGGTTAGCTACTCGCATTCAGTTGTACATTCGAACCTTTTACCTGTTGAGTGCTTAATCAATTCAAAAGCAGCGTTTGGTTTCATAATGGTTTTCCATGGCACTGTCTTCATCTTTTCGTTGCCTTGCTTTATTTTGTTAACTTTATGTAAACTGTTTTACTTTCTACTATCTCATTATATAACTCTTGAATTCTTTGCTCACCTCTGAAATCCTGTGTTAAGTCGAATGCAAATTCTAATCGACCTTCAGAAGTAATGACATTTCTGCATGTAAAACTTTTCATCTACATGCCTATGGGAGGAAATTCCTTCTATCTATTTTACTGGTGCACCATTTTAAAGGTGAATATACATATTGATAATAGATTCAAGATGACATGTAATTATGCCTGTACTACATTGGGTTGGTGACAAGGAGTTTCTTGAGCAATGTTCAGATCGTATAACATCTAATATTTGAAAATTGAGCATAGAGTAACAATGTTCAAAAATTAACGGTGAGCATAATAATATAACAAAGTGCCATCGTGAGAATGAGAAGCTTTTCTGACTAGTTTCTCTACATAGTTCTCTAATTTCTAGTCCTATACTATCACATACTAATGTAAAGGGAGTAACCAACAAAAAAATAGCATGCATCAAAACTTCTGGCAACAGATCTTGGTTGTTGGATCATCTTTTCTTGCCACTATTCAATTCCTTCTGGATCTTGGTTGTTGGTTGATTTTTTCTTACCACTATTCCATTCCTTCCAATCGTTGTCAACATGACTTTGTGCCCATTTGACTGCAGCGCGTGCAGCCTGTGGTCCTCCTGGTAAACCCCTGTCGTTTATGGTATCTGCCATATCGATGAATGGAACAACCAGTAATGTTCCTGGACCTCCGTACTCAACATGTAAGAACTCATTGAGGATCTGTTGAAGAAATTATTTGAACCAATGTTATTACATTTCAGTAAACTCAGCTCCTGGAAAATGCAACTTCAAGCAAGACAATAACAAGTGCAAACTCGAAAACCTATGAGGAAAAATGCCTCTTGGCCTAGGGAAAAGAGGCTGTGCAAAAAATTTACATTCAACTTCCAACGATATTGGTTAAGTTTATACTAAACCGTGTAATATAGCCCCAAACAAGACTTTTCACTGCTTTCTCTATCTGTTCCTAAGCAAGTACTTCGTCCAGAAAGAATTGGAAATCATATACAGTAACATCAATCAATCAACCCAAACTCAATCCTATGGGGCTATGTGAATCCTCTATATTTAATCCGCTCTCCAAATGGTGGCACACGTATGACGTAACTGCAGTATCAATTGCAAAACATGCCTACCCAAGAGGTCCTAGATTTATTTCATTAAAATCCATAGCCTTTAAGCTATTCAGTAACTACTATTACAAGGGGTGATAACTGCTAAGTACTGTGATTATCTAACAGCTAAAGAGAAACACATCGACTAATAGTGGAATCCTGCAGATTGAACATACCATTATGTCTCACACTACATAATGTCATCTAAAGCATAAACAATTTTCGGGCCGCAATGCAGGATTCTTGAATTACCATTACATCAAAGCCAGTAGAGAAGTAAATATTACAGCAAATAAAGGTAATTTATGCTAGTTAATTCCTTCTCATTTGTTCAAATTTTGGTGGACAAGAGTAAAGATGCACACAATGGCGGAGTACATAGAACGAATGATGGTCAGTTGAACACCTTTCATCAACAAATTATATACTTTTTACAGATAAATTTATACTGCATATATAGGTCAACAACTATTTTTCATACATACGTATTAAATCATGAACACCCTCGACGAAAATTCACGCTGTTAAGCACGTTTTATGAGGGAGAAGCAGGTATCGCGATTACATTGGGTATGTTGTTGTAGAGTAAGATATCAGGTATCGAGTAAAATTAATTGAGCTATAACGCAAAACGACCGGAACAGAATTAGTGGATGAAACAATAATGGAAGTACCTCAGTGCAGATTCCAACAATTTCTTCAACAGAATCTCCATAGATATCCTTCTTTGGAAGTTTCTTAAGCAAATGGTCTCTGAACTTCTCCGTTTCCTAAAACCCCAACAAAACCCAATAAAAAATCCGAACATTTTTAACAAACGGGTGAAATAAAAGAGATCCAATTAAACAAAAGACGACGACGACGAAGAAGAAGAAAACTTACAGCATCAGCAAACTCAGGAATGGGGTCAGGGAATTTGTATTCAGCAGCTCTGCAAATAAGGTTTTGTGGGTTTCTACTTCTGCATCGTACCCAAGTGGAAATACATGTGTATGATGAAGAAGATGAAACCCAATTAACTGAATTTGAAATTGGAAGATAAATAGAGGACGAAGACGAAGAAGAAAGAAGAATGGATGAAGAGACAAGTGAAATAGCCGAAGCCATTTTAGCACCCAGAGTTAAACACACAGCCCTTTTCTCTTAAAATATAAAATCTTATCTATACTCCAAGTATAACTTATTGCTGTCTTTTTTTTCAAAATATTCGAAAGTAATATTTAAAAATTAAGAAAATGTCCAATTCCTCTAAAATGGCTCTTAAATACTTAAAATATGTAAAAAAAAATGGTGAAGTTTCATGTATTCCTTCCCCAACTTTCTATTGAGGGTGCCTTAAAAAAACATCTAAAAATCATATTACCGAAATATTAATGAACTAACACACAGAAATTGAGAAAATCATCCGATTCTTGTAAAATGTCCAAAATATGTGCAAAAAATAAGGAGGTTTTACGTACTGCTCCCCCAACTCCCTATAGAGGGTTCTGTAAATGTTTTTTTTCAAAATAATAGCCAGAAGTCATTTCACCAAAATATTTCATGTGCTAACACACACGAAAAAACTAAAAAAATCGGCTAACTCCTAGCGCTCTTAAATGCCCAAAATATGTGCAAAAAATGGCGAGGCTTCACGTACTGATTCCCCAACTCCCTATGGAGGGTTCCGTATATGTTTTGCAAAACAATGGTCTAGAAGCCAAGTCACCAAAATAATCATGGACTAACTAACACACACGGAAAATTGAGTAAATCTCTTAATTCTTGTAAAATAGCTACTAAATGTCCAAAATATGTTCGAAAAATGGTGATGCTTCACGTGCTGTTGCCCCAACTCCCTATGAAGGTTCCGTAAAGGTTTTGCAAAAATATCATTTGTAACCTTTTGTTTTCAAAAAACCAAAAGGGAAAGACGAACATAGGGACTGGACTTTACATTTTTGCTCTTGTTCTTGATGGAGTGTGTTTCAACATTGAGAAGAAAGAGGGCAACTATTTTATACATGCCCTTCGATACACCTATATACATAGTAGTAAAACTATTTTAATCACATAACATTTTGTTCCATAGATTTCAGACATGGAAGTCAAAACATCAGCTTGATAAAAAAAAATTCTCTCTTGGATTTGAGTCCGGTGTCCTAAGTCCCCGCGAAAAGCTAGCAAAAGTGGCACAGTTCAAGATTCAAATCTTTGTTAGGGATTCTCATAAATTCCTTTCATGTGGTTCCAGCGCGGGAAATCCAAGGAATTCGAACACTTGCTTCTCAGTTTCAAACTTCAAGCTTGCACTACCTTTAGTCTGTGCAGTAGACGCCGAATTACACCAACACGAAAATGAAGAAAAAATGAAAGACAGGATAAAGTGAAACATATGTTGCAGCCACAAAAGCAAACTATTTACCCGTTTTCCACCAGAACTATGAGTAGCTGGATATAGCCCTGTATCATCCAAAAGAAAGCCCTTGGATTCTGCTAACAATCTAAGCCTGTAAAAAACATTGGAATATGAATTTGATTATAAAGTGGCCGAAATGAACACTTGGTATAGCTGGGGTAGAGAGTAAACGAGGCATACCTTCTATTCAAGACGTCATTTCCCGTCCATGCTATCAGTCCAAATGCATATATATCCATTGGATACACCTAACAACATAAATCGAGAGGCTGCAACTTATACATACTCGTGTTTGATGCAGGTTATTTTCCAGCAGCAATGAATGAACAAAAAAGTAGATCCAGATCTGACACTTGACATCTAACAAAAGTGGTCAACAGTTAAAAGGACTTGGAACCAATATGAGACAAAGGCTATTCTCACACCAAGCTACTTTTCTTTGATTATTTTTCAGTTTATTCCTGAGGAACGAGCATGTCGGTGATACTCAGCATCTCATATATCATAAAAACTTCTTTTTAGAATTGTTTTTTGCAAAATTAATTGCCAAATTCTGGAAGAAGGATATGCACTCCTTATACTTGTTATTAATGGAATTGACCACTACATCTGTAAAACACCAAAAATATTGTGGAACAAGGATATGCACTACTCTTACGTGTCATCAACTGAATAGACCACTTAATCTGTAAACAACCAAAAATATCTGACAAATGACATCTCATCAGTATTACCTTCAAGTCAATACGATGTCGCAGTTCTCGACCAGGATAGGTGCAGAGGCCAAAATATGTGTCAACTCCTGAATCTGTACCCTGTGATCATATGAAACATTACTTCAGTTTCGCAGTTAACAAGAATAAAATTTCGTTTAGTTTGACATTCAGTAGAAAACGATTTGAAGTAGATAGAACTATAGCTATTAGAATTAATTTTAGTTTCTTAGACAACTCCATGAAAACTACAGCCGTGAACCCACAAAATTCTCTGAGAAGAAAACATACTTTGAATAGTGTCTGTCGAATGAACAAAGCAAATAAGTGAAATCACGTTACATTCTATTCAAATCCCGAACAACGCTTACAATCTAGATAGGAGTAAGAACTAAAGGTTGGAGTAAACTTATCTTGACACTACTAATTTTCACAATTGCCCCCATTGTCGTAGATATACCATTATAACAACAGAAAGGCACAATAGATGAAATACGGCCCCAAGCTTTGGATTGACGAGGTTAACCATGGTAGTGGAGTTAATATTACTAATTCCTCCAGGCAAATAGAATAAAACAGACTGTCCGAGTTCACCTAAATTGACACCTGAACTTTAATAAAAGGGAGAATGAACAAAAGGTAAATTGGAAGTTTAAATGCTCCAGTTCAAGAAAACATAAAAGCTCAAAATGAAAGACAGCTGAGAACATGATTAATAAAGAAACATAAAGAGGACAGGTTGTAAACTGAAAGTAAGTAATTACCTCTGTGCTATGAACACTGAAGACCAAATCTTCTCTCAAAAACTCCATGTCCTTTAGATGCTTTACAAACTTAGGAAGAAAGCCTTTATGACTGAAAGAATGAAGCAAAATTATCATATTTTTCAAGTATCTGAAATGAAATTGACATGACAAGGAGATTAATAACAATATTTAGGGTCTAAGCACAAATACTACAGGGAATCAGCAAGCGCGTCCAGCAGAAACAAGTAACCAAGGTGGGTGGGTGGGTTCGTAGAAGATTAGAGAGGGAAAAGAACCACCAAACACTGGAAACACTCTAATCCTATTTCATTTAAGGTTTAAATGGAATATTTGTGAAGAGAAACATGGAGTAGATTATAAACATCAAAGTGCAACAGCAACGCCTCCCCCCCCCAAATATACTTTTCAAAACTTACAACATCATACAGAAAAATTATTTCTTCTTTATTATTATGAATATACACTGGGTATGTTGTTGTATTATTATGAGTACAAAGGAATCAAAGTCCAAAAGTGGTTTCGTGTTTCCTGTAGAATTATCTGTCGAACAACCTTCAGATTTCATAGAGAAAAGCTAAGTATAAAGAAATCTATGTGAGACATAAGCCCTACATTGGGATATGAATACCTAAAAAAGAAGTTAAACCAGCATACACTTGAAATCAGCCAAACTAAAATGGAAGGCCTTTTTCGAGATTACCACGAGTGAGCCTTACCTTTTTCTATCAGGATGAGTAAAAACAATATCCATATCACCACAAGAAGCCTTTCCACGTCTATATGATCCTCCACACACAACAATCACCTAAAGCAAGGGATTCATTATATAAAAGTTGCATGTTATTTTAACTTCTGTAGCCAAGTTCAACAATATCATAACCTTATAGACCAAACTTAAAACCAAAATATAGTTAAACATTAAATTATCTTAATAAGTGAGTCAAAACCAAAATGATAAAATTGAAAGAATTGCAAAGCAGTTCTCCACGCCCCCACCCCCCAGAAGAAACAGATAAAATTTCAAATTTGAGTTATTTTCCATGCTAAAAATGCAGAATAAGATCTAACTAGTTGAACATATATCTTCAGAAGAATTTATCGATCCAATTACTTTTTCTTCATAATCTTCCTCTACAATGCTTCTTAGTTTGACCAGCATCAATAATCCTTTTGCAAATGGGACCATGACTGTAGGCCCTCCAATTCCATTTAGTCTCAAATATATTCAAGCTTATAAGCATCTCTTTTTCACTTCAAGACTGGAATGAGCAATGTCCAGCAATTCGTACATTAACATGAAAGTAATGTTCAACAAGTAATTGGACAAAAGCCTTACACCAGGCAAAATTTCCTCTCCAACTTTCTGTAGCAGACGTTCCATCTCTTCGACCTACATAATCAATCTCTTTAGAAAAAGCAATAAGTAGTCATGATAGTAAAAACAGCAAAGCATAATAGGCTACCTCATGCCGTGGAATCCTGGTTTGGATGTCATCAAAATATTTCAACCCTAACCTTTGAGAATGAGTCAGTGACTCCTCATTTCTGAGGTCATCAAGAGTTCGGTGTCCTTTCTCATAAAGTTTTAGGGCAGTGGCTGGACCAATACCCCAAACCTCTCCAAATAAGCTGATTGTTTTTACCTGTAAAGTCATGATAATGTCAGAAGAAGGGCATCAAATTTTTGCTTGCTCAGTTCAGGTGACTGTAGAGATATTTTGATAGAGTGGTCTGAGAAATGATCTCTTCGAATATTATAAGTGCATTATCCATTTTCCTAATGAAAGCTATAAAGCACTTGAATGTGCTCTAAACAATTATTACTGACAAAATCTTGCAACACCTAGGTTAAACTCCTACTACAGGGAGATTAAGCCAATAAGCTTTCCAGAGAGCAGTATAATGTACGTTTGGTTAAAATTAGCTCTTCAGCTTCAAAATTACTTTAGAATAGCCAAACAAAATGTCTGAATGTATATGAAGCTTATGCTGTTTTTCCTTTCCCTATTTTAAATACAATACTAAACAGTGTCGCAGTTCAATTCCTTCCATATGTGAATCAGCACAAGGATACAGAAAGAAGAAATGAACAAAATATACGAACATGAAGTATGCTAATAAGGCATAAAAGAACGATTTTGAAAGCTTTTGACTTCTGTCAACATATTAGCAAAGATTGATTATTGAGCCAGAGTCCAATAGCATGTAATAGCAGCACACACATACACACAAACAGTAGAGCTAATTCAGAAAAGATCAACATATTGCTTCTTCACAATTCACTACAACAATGCAAATCAGGTACAGATCTCGCAATGATTATTGACAAGTGACTTGAGCTACTGCTAACATAGTGAGAGCTTCTGACCAGAAAGATTCCCATAACATCACCTTTTCATCCTTCTCAAAGTGTTCCAGTTTGGACAGCTTTCCTGTGGTCACTATCTCCTGAATCTGCAGTCAAAGAACACTATCCTCTTATTCGGTAGATTTAACTGTCCTCTTATTCGGTAGATTTAACTTTAAGCTGGAGGCAAAGGTATTCATGATCAGGAAATCAAAATCCAAGAAAGTGATTTAATGGATAAATGGTTCCGCTTGTCATATCAATCTCATTTCATGAAGTTCGAATAGCTAGAAGCCAACCTCTGGTAACCTCACTCACGCAAAAAGCAACTTGAAATGGTGTGAAATAAATATATTTCTACTAAGGCTTTAAATAGAGGAATTCACTTACATGATCTTGCATCGACTTTCCAATAGAAGGTAGGTGCTTAACCTGGTCCACACTCTCAATTTTGAATGGCAATTTCTCAATAACTGGTATAGCTTTATAATAGCTGAATGATCTCCGGTCATCACCCAGTGCTATAATTAACTATCAGTCATCGTATCATACTTTGAAAGTTTAAACTTTTAACTCAAAGGCATTCGTGAGAAAGAAGCTACAAAAATAAATCTATGAAAAGATATTTTACCTCTATATATGTTGAGAAGCTTCCCAAATATCTGAGTGATATTTCGGTTTAAATCTGGAGGCTTATAAAGTGAAGATGAGTCTGATGTTCCAACCTGGTAAAATAATGGTGGAAATATAGATGAAACGGGTGAGAATCGTCCACATGGCAACACCTGTACCTCTGCTCAGGAAATCATATCAAGCAAGGGCAATTTGCTGCTGAACTTACAGGCTTATTAAGAGAATCAATGGCCTCAGGACTTGTCACTTCTGGGCTTGAAGAGCATGATGCGAGTGAAGAGGCACTTTTAGTATCTCGTGAATCAACACGGTCTTTATTGTCATTCATGTGTCTTGGGCTTGAATTCTTGGCATCTTCAGCAGATATTCGACTTTTCTTTAGTGTAACTCTAGAATAACCGTCATTATCAGCTTTAGGACTAAGGGACTCTCCTCCTCCTGATTGCAGGGATAGGACATACAGATCCTCAGATGCTTTTTCTCCTTCTATTAAGCTGTCCACTAGCCACTGATATGTGAGAAGTTTCTATAGAAAAACGAAAAACAATCACCAAGATAGTTGGAAAAGAAACATTTTTTTATCAATCACTACAAAATGCATCATCTGTCAAACAGACAATTTGTGTAAAACAACATATTTAGGTCACCGAAGCCCATTGAATAGGAAAGGATTTCAGAAGTTCGTAACTATATGACGAAAATTATAAGCCACTCCTAAAAGTTAGCAGTAATATAGAAGAATTTCAGAATTCTCAACTGTCCTAAAATAACAAAATGTTACCTTAAAGCAGCCTATCAAAAAGATTAGTAATTTGAAGCAGCAGGATAAGAATGACATCAGCAAGAAAGGTCAAAAATCTTACAAACAAAAACCATATATGTGAAAAAAACATTGAAATTTGAAGAATCCAAGAAAGTAATGGATCAAGAATAACGATAAATTGGAATCCAATTGACCAACAGAGGAAGGCATATTCACAGATGGAAGAGGATATATTATTAGCGAAGTGCCCATTTACTCAATTATCACTGAGAATTCTAAATGCTCAACCAAAAATTAGGAGTTGTCTTTTAAACCTGTTCAAATTCTAGTGCTATTTGTCTGACTAAAACCCCCGTCCATCATTCTAGGGCCAAGCATATAGATATAAAGCATCATTTTATTTGAGATCATATTATAAATGGTGATACTGAACTTTCTTTTGTGAGCACTGAATTTTAATTGGCTGATATTTTTACAAAACCCCTGCTTGAAGAAAGATTTTGCACTCTCAAAGAATTATTTCAATCCTCTTTTATTTTATGTTTCCTATGTGAGTTCATTATTTGTTTCCCTCTTTTTCTGCAAAAATTCTTCCTATTTGCTGCCTTCTCTCGTCTTTCCATAATCATCATTATGTCTTTTTGATGTCTTGTCCTTTCACACCACAAACCCTTGAACTGTCTCTAACTTATATCTCTCATATTTGTTCCTTCACTCTTCCAAGAAATCCTATTTTGAAAAAAATTCTCATGGCAAAATCACAGAAGTGCTCCCCTATAACCAGTGCCAAAAACAAAGGAATCTCCCCTTTCCGTCGATTCCGATTTCTCTGATGAATCCTTTCATGGTTAAGCGGTCTGGAGGCTATGATACTTCTGGAGAATCTAAGAAAAAATTCAAGTTTAATCTTGGTAGTTCCTTGGATGTCAAAATTGACTTTTGGTGTCCCTCTAATGAAACCATTTTTCACTCCCTTAAGAACAAAACCCTCGTGCATGGTAGAATCGTGGATTTGAATCTTCTTCTTTCCCTTCACTGTCCCATAAAAGACTTCTTCGAATTTCAGGGATGGGCAAACATCTTCTCAGCCCCAAAATCGCCTATGAACCTTTGTTCTGTCTATTTTATGCTAATATCAGATCTTCTAAGCGTGGCAAACTGAAAACTCTCCTTCTCGGTAAACGAATTTTTCTTGACTATGATATCTTTGATGCTAAGAATTTTTCACCACCGCAGAGAGACCAAAGCAATGGATTTCAAAGTTAGCATCGAAGATATCACAGTGAAGTAAAATTCGTTTACCAAGAAGGAGAGTTTCCATTTCACCACGCATAGAAGATATGAAATTAGCATAAATAGGCAAAACAAAGGCTCATAGGTGATTTTGGGAGTGGTTGAGAAGATGTTTGCCCATCCATGAAATTCGAATAAGTCGTTTATGGGACAATCAAGGGAAAGAAGAAGATTCAAATCCACGATTCTACCATGCACGAGGGTTTTGTCCTTAAGGGAATGAAAAATGGTTTCTTTAGAGGGACACCAAAAGTCGATTTTGACATCCAAGGAACTACCAAGATCAAACTAGAATTTTTTCTTAGATTCTCTAGAAGTATCTTAGTCTCCAGACCGCTTAACCATGAGAGGAATCGGATCACAATGGGTGAAAGAATTCCTCAGAGAAATCTGAATCGATGGAAAGAGGAAGAAACAATTCTTTCTCCTTTGTTTCTAGCACTCTTGCGAGTGGTTATAGGGGAGCACACTTCTGTGATTTAGCCATGAGGAAAATTTCAAGATAGGAGAAATAGGACTTTTAGGAAGAGTGAAGAAAGAAAAGGGACGAATATGAGAGATATAAGTTAAGAGGCAATTCAAGGGTTTGTGATGTGAAAGGACAAGACAGCAAAAGGGCATAATGATGATTACGGAAAGACGAGAGAAGGCGGCAAATAGGAAAAGTTTTGCAGAATTGAGGGAAACGATTAATGAACTCACATAAAAAGCATATAAGGAAAGATAAAGTCATTAAATAAAAGAAGATCTGAAATAATTTCAAGAGATTCTCTGAGAGTGCAAAATCATTCCTCAAACAGGGGTTTGTAAGAATATCAGTAAATTAAAATTCAATGCTCACGAAAGAAAGTTCAATATCACCATTCATAACATGATCTCGAATAAAATGATGTTAAATACATCTATTTCCATCGTCGATCTCTCCATTACTTTGAACTGAAGACCCAAGATACTTGGAACATCCCACCCTCTCTTTGGGATGACCTGAGCATCCAGTTTCACTTCCATGCTAACCTCTTGTGTTGCATCACTTAACTCGCACTCCAAGTATTCAGTCTTGGTCCTAGTCCTGCTCAGTTTGAACCCTTTAGACTCTAGGATTTACCTCCAATCCTCCAACCTAGTATTAACTCCATCACGAGACTATCAACTAGTACTATATCATCAGCGAATAACATACACCAAGGCACTTCACCTTGGATATGTTGCATTAATCATCTATCACTAAAACAAATAAGAACAGGTTAAGAGTAGCTCCCCAGTGCAACCTCATCATGAAGGGGAAGTGTTTCAAATCATCTCCCACTGCCCTCACCCTGGTCTTCGCTCCATGTCCTTAATCGTGGTAGTGTAAGCTACAAGCACACCTCTAGCCTCTAAGCATCTCCGTAAAATCACCTTTAGGACTTTGCCGTAAGCCTTAACTAGGTCAATGAACACCATATGTAAATCCCTTTTCCTTTCCCTATACTTCTCCACCGGTCTTATCACTAGGTGGATGAATTCTATAGTTGATCGCACTAGTATGAATCCAAACTAGTTCTCAAAAAAAGATACACCCCTTCTCACCCTTATCTTCACCACTCTCTCCCAGAATTTCATAGTGTGGCTTATCAGCTAGATACCTCTATAGTTGTTGCAATTCTGAACATCGCCCTAGTTCTTGTACAAAGGAATCATCATACTCCATCCCCATTCTTCAGGCATCTTTGTTGTCTTAAAAATGACATTAAACAACCTAGTCAGCCACTCCAAACCTGCCCTGCCTATGCTCTTCAAAAACTTCACCAGAATCTCATATGGCTTGACTACTCTTCCCCTACTCATCCTACGAATAACACCCTTATAATCTCTTCAATACCCAAAATCCTATCGGCTTTTTGAGTGATCCAACGCTCCAGCACAATGTCTCTATCCTCCTCTTCTTCCTCGTCTTTGACGCACTTGGTCTAGGTCTTGGGCCTTCGTCTCTCTTTCCTTGGCTAGACTGTACGGCTTCTTATCTCCTCCTTTGTTTCCTGGTTTCATACAAGCGATCGAAAGTTGTCGACTTTGCTGTCGTAACCACCGACTTTGTCTCCTTCTTCGCCACTTTTTACCTTTCCCTATTCGCTCGCTTATCCCCTCGTCTTTTCCCTCCACAAAATTCACTAAGCCGTCTTCTTGTCTTCCACTTTCCGTCGGACTTTACCATTCCACCACCAATCCCCTAGATGTCCTCAAAGCTACCCCTTGAAACCCCCAATACCTCTCTTGCAACTTCCCTAATGCAACCAATTTTCCTATCTCACATATTGCTCGCATCACCCCTGCTCCCCCAATTAGTCGACGCTCTCACAAGCTGACGTAGACACCAGGTTATCAAAAGAAAAATATAAACAAATTTAACTATAACTTCTACTACTAATCAATCCCAGACTAGCTTGAATGGACATATGGATCCACAAATATGAATTCCGTTCCATTTGGACACATTCTTCTATACTATCCAAACAAACTAAAGCTCCTAGTAGACACCAGTTCTCATGTAGCTGTACCAACATGATAAATACCCATTTAACCAAAAAAACAAAACATCAAAAAGTCTCAATTAAAGAGTCTACAAAGCATAAGAGTTAATAAAGCTCACAACTTTGGCGCGAATCAGACGTTCTTTATCAAGTTTCTGAAGAAGCAAATTTGCATCCATAGCAAAAACATGAGTGACATTTTTAGTAAACCGGTCCTCTAATTTAGCCCCCATTTGCACCAATTTCTGCTTCCATATCTGCAACCAAACAAATAAAATTCAAACAATTAAGAAAAAAAAAAAGGAAAAAATTGAATAAAAGAGAAATTGTGGATAGTTCATCGGGTTGAAACCTGTAGCCGCCGGGATTGAACTCCGGTTTCGATTAAGAAGACAACCATACCAGAAAATATTCCGTTAGGATCAGACGGCGGAGATTTATCCTTCTTTGGCGCCATTACAGTCTTCTTCTGAAAGTTTCAGTTTTGATGTCTCCTTATACCAGCCTCCATTTATAAATAACACAAACGGTCGATCCTTTGAGGTTTTATAAACAAAAAAACTATGAATAAATTATTTTATTTTTTTAATATTATAAATAAAAATAAAATACTTGTTAGATTTAAATTTTTAAATAACTTTCATAGTTTAAAAACTAATACATTTCTAATGGATTCATAACGAGTTATTTCGTATGGATAGAAAATTAAAATCTAAGGAATATATGCATTTTTAAGTTTGATGTAAGAATTTTATAATTGTAAATTATTTTGTAAATTTCAATCTTTTATTGACATTATAAAATTTGAACTGACTAAGATTTTTGTCCAAACTTTTAATAAAAGGATATTGAGGTTGGTCATCAATAATTTCATATTCAAAAAATAAATAAATAATAATAATAATTTCATATTCATTTTTACATTCGTCGTCTCTTGTTCTTACACTTCAATAACTTGTGCAATCATAAGTTTCAAGGATAGAACGAGTATAAACATCAATACTCCTTGTGAAGTTAGACAACTTTAAATACAAAATTTCGTTTTTAGATATTTGTACTTGAAATTTACTATGTGTATGACATTAATGATGACTATCATAAATAGGGCTAACCCATCGGTGGCCGCCTTAAGTTGGCAGCAATTTTCACTTAGACACTTAACTAGACTTTGTTCATTTTGGACACCTCATGTCAGGCTCCGTTGTGTTATTTTGACACTTTTTTTCACTAGCACATGTTGACTTCAAGTGCGTGTTAACCAAGCGCGTCCATGTGGATTAGATGCCCAATTATATCATGCCAACTCATTAAAAGACTATCATATTAAAGAGAAAAAATTAAAATTAAAATACATGACAAAGTAACCAATGAATAAATGACATGTGGTCTTTTTATCCCAAAAAATTAAATTAAATATTTGACATATTTAAAGAAAAATGCTACCCCCACAACATCCCCAGTCATCTTCTCCATTGTATTACTCCATTTTTATTATTTTTGAGCTTTATTTTTTCTGTCATAAACCCACACCCACACAATCTACTCTATCATATTCCTTCATTTTCATTACCTTTTCCGTCACA
>JAJOOO010024816.1:0-19532 GCA_029582685.1 Solanum piurae
GGTAGATTATCTTAGTTATTTTCTTTTTCTTCTAGTTCTTCTTCTAATTGCAATTTTTCTTTAAATTTATTTATCTCATTTGCTAATTTTGTTTTTTGCTCTTTTTCTTTTTGTTTAATTTCATACATTTCTTTTAATATTGCTAGCTCTTTTTGTAGTTCTATTATTTTAGTATTTTTTACTTCTTCTAATTATTGTACTTCCTTTTTTGCTTGTTGTTTTATTTTTTCAATTTCCGTTTTTCTATCTATTTCTTCATTTTCTTTTGTTATTCTTATCATAGCAGTTAAACTATCTTCTAATTTTACTGCTTCTTTTTCTAACATTAAGCTTAGGTTGTCACCTATTTTCTTATATCTTCTTCCTAGATTAGAAAATATTATCTTTATTTTTAATCCGTCATAATTTTCATACGTTTTTTCGTCTATGGCATATTCTTCTTTATTCATTGTTTCTTAAAATATTGAATATATTTATATTCTATTTTAGATATAATATCTATTAATTGATCTAGTTTTTCGTTATCAGTTTTTGTAATATTGAGTTGTTTATATTCCGGATATAATTTGTTTAATTTTCTTCTTAATTTTCTTATTTTTCTACTAGTATGTTTCTTCTTATATTTCTCAACATCCATAGCTCTGATACCATTTTTCGTGGGTGCGGAACTGGTAGTTGAGGAATTCATATTTGTGGTAGTGTGGTAGGTGGTAGTGTGGTAGGTGAGATATTAACTAGCCATATTTTATTATAATATTCTTTTTTCAAGGGCGTTAATCTTGATATTTCTTTAATATTATTTATGATATATTCTAGATATAACATATCGTTGTGGGAGACACCGGGGGATCATGTTATAGCTCACATTGTCTCTTTGTCGGTTAAGGCTACTTCCCACAATAATAATGAACTAAGGTTACTTCAAGAATTATCTCATATGTGTTCAAAGGTTTTAAAGATATTAGCTTGCATTGACCATCTTTTATGAATTATTTTTTCTAACTCTTTTTATATCATGTTTTAGCTTGGTCAATCGCATATTATGAAATGTCCTATTTTAGCATGTCTTAAATGTTTTAGCATGGCTATCATATTTGGTACACTGTTTGAACTAACTCATACTCTTGCCTACACTTTCCCCAAAGTAGGGCTCGACAGTTAGGGTCCTCAGTTTTGTGGCTAGTGCTTGATTGTGAGATTTATGAGCTTGGTGAGTCCTCATGCTTCGAGGACATATCTTCATTGTTCTTAGTTTCTTTCTTATTTTACATTTGACCATGATGTATGGGCTAGGCCCAGGCTTAATCTATTGTATTAGAAGACTATTGAGACAAAGTGTCTAGACTTCTGTTTTATTCTTATGAAAACTATTGGACTTGAAATGTTGTGTTATCACTTATGTTCTATTTCTTATGTTATGAATGCTAAGTGGCTTGTATGGGGTCTCTCAGGGTCCTATACACCATGTTACATCTAGGGTGTACCCATTGGTCGTGACACATGCTTGTACATTCAATGTACTGACGCCATTTGGCCTACATCATTTCATGATGCAGATACATATATTTAGGATGATCAACCGTAGCTCCGTTGATCTAGTAGTATTCCAGCTAGCTTTGGTAAGCTTTCTTGCTTTTGGGAGGGTTTAACGATTAGATTTCAGTTTTCCTAGGTTGTCGAGGGCCTTGTCCCGACTTTCATCATA
The DNA here is from genome assembly GCA_029582685.1 of Solanum piurae. Classification (NCBI taxonomy): domain Eukaryota; kingdom Viridiplantae; phylum Streptophyta; class Magnoliopsida; order Solanales; family Solanaceae; genus Solanum; species Solanum piurae. The sequence continues at coordinate 1,706 of JAJOOO010024816.1, forward strand.
GTATTTTAGAGGCTTCATAGACAGTAGTATTTTAAGGAGTCTTTCCCCATTTTCTTTCTGATGTCTTAAAGACTTGAGTTGAACAATTATGTTATTGAGTATTTCAGAGTATTTTGAGTTAAACTATCTCATCAATGATATCTTTAGGAGTTGAGTTTTGCATTTGAGGTTCCTCTTTCACTTGAGTAAGTCTTCCGCTAAGTAATGATCCAGACCAAGGGTTCCGTTGGGGACCATGAATGGTTCTCGAGTACCATCAACATCCAGGGTGTAGACTCAGTGCGTGATAATTCTCTCGTATGAGAGTATGTCAAGTGTTTGATCCGAATTCAAGAACCCTTTCCCATTCACCAAATATTTGAAATATTGAATTCACTTAACAATGTGTATTACTTTTCCTTCAGGTAATACCTTATTATGGATCGTATTTATGTAATCTAATTATTTTATTTTCCCAAAAGCTATCTAGAGGATACACAATTCCTAAGGGACTTCCTTTTTCTCTAGACTGCATGTAGCTTCTGTTGTTGACCTCTCTACGCCACGAGGTAATGGTAAGGTCTATCAACACTCTACGCTCCTTAGACACCTCTTGTGAGATTCCATTTGGTATGTTGTCTTTTTTTTAATATGCCTATTTTAATTTTCCATTTTCAAAGATTTTCTTGTATTTTATCAAATTCTGGTTTTGTGTCTCATAAGTCAATAGCGTTGGGAAATTGGGGAAGAGATTATAAGGTGGGGAGTTGTCACGACCCAAAGTACCACCGTAGATGTGACATAGCATAGAAGACCCCAAAAGGACCTACACAATCCACTAAGCATATATCATACAACATAATAGAGTTGCAAGAGTTCGGAAAATAATTTTATATTAAAGAGTTTGTCAAACAACGAAGCGGAAGTCTAACATAGTCTTTATGCCATCTATTACATCAATAGTGATTGGGACGTAACCCATCCATCACATACAATATATGAAAAGCAAAGAATATAAGCAATTAGGTTTTGGCACACCCCACGCCTACACTCTAGGTGGGACTGGAACTCGAGAACCATTGCTGGCCCCAAGCGAACCCTTGGCCTGACTTAACTCTTAGCGGAAGGCTTAAGTAACAACTCATGTATTAAACTTAGAATGACATAAAAGAAACATTCAACTGTCCAAAAAGGCACTCAAGTCTTTAAACATTTAACATTGAAAATAGAAAAGACTCATGAACTAACAATAACTAATTGTCTATGAAGCCTCTAATAACTAAGATGGGCATCGGCACAAGATCCATGACATCCTAATAACTAAAATGAATAAGAAATAAAAGGGATCCTACGGAAGTATGGAGTCTCAACAACAACTCTGAAGCTCAATTGGATCAATGAAGCGCTCGGTGTTGATCCTAGTTACCTATATCTGCATCATAAAAATATGCAGGCCAAATGGCATAAGTACATTGATTGTACGAGCATGCGATGAGAATTCTAAAACAAGATGTAACCTTGAAAGGGAACTGAAAGAACTTACCTTTTCTCAACTCAACTCAACTCAACTCATTTCAATATAAAGTAGTAATATAAATTCAATATAAAGAAAAACTTTAAAACATGTAGATAACACCTCAGTGTATTGAAAAACACACAATAACTCAATATGTATATGAAAATATAAGTAACTCATTGTATATAAGAATACAAAATATCTTTGTGGGAGTTTCTCTAACCGACAACCATCACTATGAGCTATGTGATGATATAACGTCTTGCCTCACGCTTCCAGGGCCATCCTATACCTTGCCGGAGGTATAGAACCTAACTACTAAGTGGATCCACTAGTCTATTCTAAAAAGCACTAAGTAATAATCTAAAAAGTATGACCCTTTTCTATCATGTTGGCTACATGGTTTATGGAGACCTTGTATTATGTGAACTCAACTTGTCCCCAAATCGGTGCTCAATACTGCTCCCAAAATGTAACTATCTCATACGTTTAAAAACATAACTCTTTCTGTTGTTTGAGATAATTACTCAAAAACTAGCTCAAAATCTCTCTTGGAAATTGGTGTTTCCTATCTTGTGTAAATGTGAATATATTTACTCATTGGGAATACTTAGTTTCCATATAATATTTTGAAGAAAATAAACTTCACTTTTACTCTTACTCAATTCAATTCTGAAGTCTTAAAACAAGTTTAAAGCATGTGTAAAAGACTTTTGAAAAAGACTCTAAGAACTATCTAGAATCGGCTCTTAACTTTCCTTGAATTTGAATTGATGGATTTAAGGTTATGATTTGTGATCGGAAGGATATTATGATGATTAAGAGTGTTTTTAGATAGTTAATCATGAGAAACGGTCAAAAACCACTACATGGGAGAAATTATGTGATGCGGAGATGCATTTTAATATTTGGTCACGAAATAAATTTTGAGATAGTGGGGTCCACGATCTCTCCGCGATGCGGAGAGGAACTTCTGAAGGAACAGGTCCGCGACTCGGACCTAGTACTTGTTTTCTGTCCGACTTTTTCTTCCTCATTTTCTAACACCAATTTGCCAAGATTCAATTCTTTTTCTCAATTTCTCTTTAGATTCAGATACCCAACACATGTACACAAGAATCTACTCATAAATGACTTTAAAATCAACATGATTTCCTCAAGAACTTAACAATCCCATCCTAACTCAAGAATGAAAGCCAATTTCAAGAACAAAATTCAAGATCATCAAACTTTCAACTTTCTAGAACAAAATAACACTGAAATTAACATGATTGACGCATGGGTGAATGAACCTAACGCTATGTGAACTCACATATCTCTTTAGAGATCAACCCTTGGCGAAACGCCCTTCGATTCCGCTAGAAATCCCCAAGAACGCCTTGACTTTTCTCCTTTACTCCTCTTCTTGAACTATTCTCAAACCTTAGGCATTTTTTAAGATTGCATAAACTAAACCCAATCAGTTTAGACCCCTAATTATTTACTAAAAATGGAATAAATATGATAGGGTAAGGAAAAGACCAAAATACTCCTCTTAAATCTGGGTAACTTTCCTTAAATGGACAGTCGGACTTCAAACGGGCATACCTACCTCATACGAGCTCTAAATTTAGCAAACTCGATGGCGTTGGAAAGACATTTCAAGATCTTTCATTCTATATCTTGTGGCACACCTAACTCATCCTATACTAAGAGTTGTGGTTGTTTGAAGTTGACCCAAAACTCGTACTTAGCATATCTTACAAAAAAATTCAGATTTGCCATTTCCAAATTTGATTCTTTCTATTTTTGGTTGTTTCAAATAGCGAGGTATTACAATATCTCCCCCTTGGGAACATTCGTCCTCGAATGAGATTATTCTAAGTGGACTAAGGGTGTAACATCTACCACCCAACATGCAAATCTAACACATTAAGTATATCAATTAAATTGTACTAAGAAGAAAATTAGTACCTTGATCTAGAATTTCTCCGGGCTCAAAAAGATGTGGGTATCTCTTCTTCATATATTCCTCAGCCTCCCATGTAGCTTCCTCAACAAACTGATTCCTCCATAGCACCTTGACTGATGCTACCTCCTTGGTTCTCAACCTGCGAACCTGACGATCTAGAATCTAGACAGGAATCTCCTTATAAGATAAGGTATCCTTAATACCAATATCTTCAGTAGGTATGATAAGTGAAGGATCACCCATACACTTATTCAACATGAAAATGTGAAATACCGGATGAACCACTGCTAACTTTTGCGGTAACTCCAACTCATATGCCACGTTACCGATCCTCTTGGATATTCTGTAAGGACCAATATATCGGGGACTAAGCTTCCCCTTCTTACAAAATCTCATAACACCTTTCATGGGTGCAACCTTCAAATAAACCCAATCATCTACTTTAACCTCCAAGTCTCTTCTCTTAACATCTGTATAGGATTTCTGACGACTGTGTGCTATCTTCAATCTATCTTGAATAACCTTCAATTTCTCCATAGCTTGATGAACTAAGTCTGGTCCTATCAACCCAGCTTCACCAACCTCAAACCATCCAATAGGAGATCTGCATCTTCTCCCATAAATAGCCTCATAAGGAGCCATCTGGATGCTAGAATGATAACTAATTTTGTAAGAAAACTCTATGAGAGGTAGGTGATCATCCCAATTACCCATGAAATCGATCACACAAGCCATCAACATATCTTCTTAAGTCTGAATAGTGCGCTCTGCTTGACCATCAATCTACGGATGAAAGACAGTACTCAAGTTCACTTACGAACCCAAACCTTTATGGAAAGACTTCCCGTATTATGCAGTAAATTGTGAACTTCTATCTAAAATAATGGACACCGGAACTCCATGAAGTCTGAATACCTCTTGAATATATAACATAGCATAATCTTGTGTTTAATATGTAGTCTTTACCGGTAAGAAATGGGATGATTTAGTCATTCGATCTACAATCACCCAAATGGAATTATGCTGCCTGCGAGACCGTGGTAAACTTGTAATGACATTCATATTGATCATCTCCCACTTCAATTCCGAAAGTTCAATATTCTGAGAAATACCACCGGGCCTCTAGTGCTCTACCTTGACTCGTTGGAAATTCGGACACTTAGTAACGAACTCTGCAATGCCCCTCTTCATATTACTCCACCAATAAACCTCTCTTAAGTAACAATACCTCTTTGTGGAACCCGTATGGATAGAATATCTTGAGATATGAGCTTCTTCCATAATCCTCTCTTGGAGTTCATCCCCCTTTGGTACACACAATCTATCTTGATACCTTAATACACCATCCTCCCTTGTTCAAAATCCATCACTTTTTGCTTATGAACATTTGCCTTTAATTCAAGCGTAGTCGGATCTTGGTCTTGTTTCTCTTTCACTTCCAACACTAATGATGATTCAACCCCATTCATCACTAGCACTCCTCCTTCATTTGAATCTATCATTCACTCTCCTAGTCATTCAAGTCGATGCACATCTTTTGCTAACTCTTTCTTGTCTTCCTCTACATAGGCGGTGCTAGCCATAGACAATCTGCTTAAGGCAACAACAACAACATTAGCCTTGCCTGGGTGATAGAGAATACTCATATAATAATACTTGACTAATTCCAACCACCTCCTGTTTCTGAGATTAAGCTCTTTCTGACTAAACACACACTGAAGGCTCTTATGATCGGTGAAAATCTACATGAACACCATAAAGATAGTGACGTCAGATCTTTAAAGCAAACACTACAACGGCAAACTCTAGATTATCGGTTGGGTAATTCTTCTCGTGAACCTTAATTTGTCCGGAGGCATAAGCTATAACTTTACCAGTTTTCATCAACACACAACCCAGTCCAACTCTGGACGCATCACAATATACAACAAAGCCTTGCATACGTTCTAGTAAGGTCTATACTGGGCAGTAGTCAACCTAGTTTTCATTTCCTGAAAGTTTTTCTCACAAGCTTCAGATCATTTCAACTTCACTATTTTCTGAGCCAACTTAGTCAAAGGATATGAAATAGATGAGAACCCTTTGAAAAACCTTCTATAATATATAGCATCCCCTAAGAAACTCCAAATATCAATTGGAGATGTGGGTCTAGGCCAATTCTGCACTGCCTCTATTTTCTGAATATCAGCTCTAATTCCATCACCTGAAACAATGTGGCCTAAGAAGGCCATAGACTCAAGCCAAAACTCACACTTAGAGAACTTATCATACAACTATGTATCCTTTAGAGTTTAGGGAACTATTTTGAGATGGCTAGCATGATTTTCCGCATTCATCAAATAGATTAGAATGTCATGAATGAAAACAATAACAAACATATCTAAATAAGGCTTTAGTACTCTATTAATAAGGTCCATGAACACTTCAGGCGCATAAGTCAAACCAAACGACATGACCAAAAATTCATAATGACCATAACGGGTCTTGAATGCTATCTTAGTGATATCAATTTCTCGTACTCTCAAATGATGATAGACTGATCTGAGGTCTATCTTAGAATAAAAAGTTGCACTCTGAAGTTGATCGAAGAGATCATCAATTCTCGGAAGAGGATACTTATTCTTGATAGTAACCTTGTTCAATAGACGGTAATCTATACACATTCTACGAGAACCATATTTATTTCTCACAAATAAAATCGGAGCACCCCAAGGTGACACACTTGGTCAAATAAAACACTTCTCATGGAGATATTTCTATTGCTCTTTTAGATCTTTCAACTTTGGTGGTGCCATTCTATATGACATAATAGATATAAGATGAGTATCAGAATGAATATCTACACCGAAGTCTATTTCTCTCTCAGGAGGGACACCGAGAATATCATCCGAAATACTTCTGGAAACTCTCTTACTACTAGAACTAACTGAATAGGAGGTATCTTAATACTAGAGTCATTAACTCAGACAAAGTGATAGACACACCCCTTGGAAACTAACTTTAAAACGACCCTTAGGCACTGCTGAACTACTCTATAACTGGCTCATTAGGAAAATCAAACTTAACAACTCGAGTTCTACAATTGACTGAGGCATAACATGCATGAAGCCAGTCCATACCTAAAATGATATCAAAATCTACCATCTCTAACTCAACTAAATCAGCCATGTTGATCTTGTGATTGATAGAAATGGTACAATCACGATAGACTCTCTCAGCTAGAATAGACTAACCAACAGGTGTAGAAACACTAAAGGGGTCAAGAAGATTCTCAGGAAGAACATCAAAATTCATTGCAACATAAGGAGTCAGAAAATATAGACTAACTCCTGGATCTAGCAAAGGATAAACATCAAATTAAAGACTTTGATCATACCAGTGACAACATCTGGCGAATCCTCTTTCTCTTGGCGACTAGTAATAACCTACAGACGATTTCCTCCTATGCTTGCCCCTGAAGTAGCTCCTCTAGATGTAGCTCCTTCTGGTGGAGCAACTGAAGAAGATTGTGCTCTATTGCCCCCATTACCATTACCTTCTATGTTCTTAAGACACTTTTTCATAAAGTGACCGTTCTGACCACAGTTAAAGCAACTAGTGGAGCCATAGAGATACACTCCTGAGTGAATCCTACCACACTTAGCACATGTAGGAGTCTCATTACCTCCTTGTGCCACACTACCTTGAGACTGCACAGGTTTAGCTCTGAATTATGTGAATTCTGATCATTGAACTCACATTTGTTCCTTGGTGCAAGTGCAGTAGCAAATGATAGAGGAGGTCCCTTTTTCTTATGTTGGAAAGAAGACCGGTTCGCATTACTCTTTTGCTGCCCAGACTCATTCTGTGATGTCATAGACTTCTTGTTTCTAAACTCTTCTCTATCCCTCAGCTTTTCCTCCTTTACCTGTTGCACATGGATCATCAGCCTTGCTATGTCCATATCTCCTATCAGCATAGCTGCCTTGATTTCCTTACTTGAAGACAAGACAACCCAAAAACGAACAAACTCATCATGCTCCTCATGTTAGCAACCAATTCTAGACCATAGGTGGAAAGTTGGGTGAACTTAAGACTGTGTGATTAATAATGTTTCAAAAACACTTCATCCAATTCTAAGCGTCAACGGTCGTTAATCAATATAATACCCCAACTAAATGAGTTGGGGTCAAATCCCACAGGGAGTGGTATGTGTTTGAGAATCAATACGCAACTATGAATATGCTCAAGTCAATCATAGGAATAGATATTAACGAATAAAACATAATTCATATTAAGGGGTGACACAAATGTCAAATAATGGGGGTTTTGGTTTTAACCATCAGGTACAACAATAGAAAATAACACAAATTAACAAGTAATGAGATGGGTTCTTGGAATGTGAATGGATTATAGGCTAATATAGACAAATGGGTAATTGCAATTGTTAGTAAATAGCGGTAAATCAGTGAATAAGCTAGACTTTAGTGGGGATAAACTTTCTCTCGAACAATTTACGCCGAATCATGTTGGTTTCTCTCGAACACCAACAAGCAGCAACTAAGAGCAGCCTACACTTTAGTCCATTTACTCTCTTGAGCTGAATGTGGGGAAAAGGATTTAGGATTCACTCTCTCGAGCTGAACCCCTAACAACCCAATACCCACAGACCATCCATTCAGTAATCTTGGTTTTAAAACATCTCTCTCGAGCAAGCCAAGAAAATGAAGGTAGAGTTGCATTTGCAACTACAACCCTTTAAATTAAACCACAATTATTGATTGAAATCACTTCTAAACATAATTTAGACTATCAATTAGCAATACCTATAAGCTAAATCAACCCATAATCACATAAGCACACTCCAAAAATTAGGGTTTTAGGTAGACATCATAAAAAGATAGAACTCGTTACCAAATTGTGTTTCCATCAACTGGGTAAGATTAATTTTGTCTTTACAAAGGTCCAACTTGAAGAATCTCTAAGACCCACTTCCAATTTCTGAAAAATGGCAAACTTCAATTCTTCAAAGCTAGGGAAAAGTTGTCTCAACTCCCAGTTCAAACTCCAAAATTCTATATTATCAAAATTGATTAAAAGATTCATTCATAGATAGTGTTTGAAAATGTATTTATAGTCGCCAAAAATATGTTGTAAAGGACCATTTGGTTCAGTAAGTCGGGATCGCCCATAAGCTCGGTGATCCGCCTTTTGGTCAGTTCCATCACCTTTTTGCTTTGGTCTTCAAGATCCTTAAGTTATGTACCTTTGGCCGATCCAATAACTGCATCGCAGAACCGTTCAACGACATGCCGACCGCTCCTTTCTCTCGCAAACTTGATTTTCTCCTTCAAGGCTTGGCACACTAGAACTTTAGGCGAGGTAATAACCACTAGGTGACTCGCCCAATGGATTAGGCGATCAACATGCCTTCTTTTCTTCGTTCTTTTAGCTGCCTTGTTCCTTGTTGCTCATTAGTGTCCATGCTTTGTTCCTCGATCCAAATACCTGGAAATCAAGGATTTTACATCAGTTATTGGCACGAAATAAGCATTTGAGGACACTAAATCTATCCAAATAAAGCCCTAAATGAGTCCAAATCGGACTCATCAACACCCCCAACTTAAACTTTTGCTTGTCCTCAAGTAAAACTCAAGTTCAGCAGTTCAAAAAGGATGTCTCAAATAGTGCTACACAAGACTCAATCATGAATGCATACAAAAAGACTCAACTTACTCATGCAAGGATCAATTGTGCACTCAAAGATTCAAGTTGTGACTCACAATTATCAAAGATTCTTATGTTCACAATACTTCCTTCAAATGCAAGTTCAAGCTCAACAAAGGTACTCAAATGCCCTCACACAAAGATTGATTCCATATTCACACATAATGGTTCAACAATTTATAGCTCCCGAATCACTATCAACACTCACACTCACAAAGATGAACATATGCATGACTCCACCCATAGGTTTGCCCTTATTTTCCAATCAACTCTTATTTCAGCTCACTAAGATCAAAAAGGTCTTTTCAAGGCTTGTAATGGGGCTGAGTGTAAAGGTATGGTCATTTAGGCTCAGTGGCTGCTACCCTCATGAAATGTGGACTGAACAACAGTTTCTTCCCTTTTCTTCATCATTCTCTTTCATGCTCAAAAGTCACCCTATTATTCACTTCCCATGAAATACCGGACACATCATTTTATTTTCCACTTTATTTCAAACTTTTTCATTCTTTTTCTTTTTCACTTTTCTTTTCTTTTTTTAGGTATGGAGGGGTTCCATCTTTTTCAAAATCATGAGTCAAAGGGGGGACTTCTTGGCACTTCTTGATTTACCTTTTCTTTTCACCACATCCCCAACTTATGCTTTTTGCCTAATTTGGCTATTCACACAAACCACATATCATGAGGATTATGGGTAATGAATAAAGGAAGGTCAAAATTTAATCAAGTTACTTCCAAGAAAAGGCTAAGGCTCAAAGGGTGTTCAAGTGAGGGTCACACTCACAAGGTTAGCCACAAAAGATGTATAGTGTCGAATTGTTTCACTCTTTAAAGTTGCCTAAGATCATTTCAATAGATTGCATCACTTAGTCAATCGGACCAATCGGGAAAATTCTAGGTGTCATCATGCATGGTTCACGGTAAGCTCATCACACACAAGGTATTGACACTAATGTCAAACAAAACTCCACACTCTCGCTAGTGTGTAATGTTCATCAGAAGAGACTCAATTTGGTAATTGGCCAGTCACAACAAGAAGCAAAAAGTTCACATAATGCCTATGCAACTTCATTTGGCCTCATCGTAGCCGCACATTTTTTTTTGTTCGATTATGATCACTATTCAAGTCATCGGTATTGATCAAGACCGATACTCAATTTTGCAAGAGAACAGCCAGATTCAAACACAAACAAGAGGTGACAGACAATTTTTTTCTAGAAGGGTCCAAAAATCATTTACATTTAAAACAAGGAGCCACAAGCTCAATCAACCATAAAACAGTGCTAAACACATTTTATAGCTCAAACAACCCAATATTTAACCAAAATAATAATCATAAAAGGTGGACCTCACCCCACCACAAAACAAAAGCTATTTGTCCTAAAATTCAAGCAATAAAATATCCAAAAGTCAATAAAAATAAGACAGAGAGGAAGGTAAAAAGGGATCATGTCTAAACAGTCGCTCCGTCTGTTGGGGAATTAGTGCTAGGTGCATCACTCTGAACCTGGGTCTCAGTACCTGGAGTCACATCCATAGTATCACCAGCTCCACTAGGATGGCTTATCTGCCAAAGAAATATGCATAGTTGTATCGATCATGGCCTTCTCAGTCACTGTAAGGCCCTCGTAAAAACCCTCCTTGGTAACCCCAAACATCTACTCATCTGTCTCCACATAATACTCGAGATCAGCTGCCTCCTTAACTTCTACATCATCTCCAGTGGTAGACGGAGGCATATCTGTCTCAACTGGCACATCTGGGATCTCCACCATCCTAAAAATCATGGACTTGTCGGTGGACTTTAGCTGGTCCACATCTCTCCTCAGCGCAGCAATAGCGGCCTTTAGAGCCGTCACCTCTTCGGTGGCCCCTCGGCCATGCTTAAACACCGATATCCTAGCCGCAAGGGAATTAATGGTAGCACTCAATGGTGTCACAACATCAACAAGGGCTATCTAAATCATACCCGGAATGGAGGCCTCAAGTCTGGCAGCACGATGATCGGCAGAATGGGCCAGCTGAAGGCCCAGGGGCCGGAGTAGGCAAATGTGCCTCTACAGGTAATGCGTCTATATCTACGACCGAGGAAGAGTCCACCGGAGCTGCCTTCTTCCTCTTTGCTTCATCCTTCAAGTATTCTGCCTCGATCCTCCGGATGTCTGTAGAAGATATGCGAATCACTTCTACATCCTTCTTCTCATCTCTAGGCACCTGAGCTCGTCTACACAACTTGGTAATCAACACCGGAAAGGGAAGGGAAGTGTAGCGCTGCTTGGCCCTCATGACCATCTCATGTGCCATAATCATCCCTAGATTTATCCCCGTCTCATCAATGATGCAACCCAGACAGGCTGTCTTGGCATGGAGGAGAATCAACTCTTTCTGGGATGGCATGATCGTATTGCTGATGAAGCCAAACCAGAACCTTACAGCTATGTTTAGATCCTTCTTCTCAATCGGTGCTCCAATCTCAGGCCATTTGGGAGTACCGTCGGATATCAACAGGGCTAACCACTTCTTCAGGTTATCTAGTGTCTTTTTCCTGATCAGATGTTGGCCATCATCATCAATACGTGTTGAAACACCCAAGACTGTGTTGATAGAATTACTATCACATTTCACCTTCTTGCCTCTAACAACCATATAGTTAACCGGCATGAATTTGGCTGCCGGCTTCTTCCATTGTTGTATCAAGGCACTGTAAGCACGATAGAATTCTCTGACCTAACTCGGAATGTACGAGCCACGAGGCTTGGTGAAGAGCTAGAATTTGTGGAACTTCAGGCAACTCATAATTTCTGGATATCTATTGATGACTCAATCAGTGGACAACCTCTTTTATTCAATGATTGTCCTTAATCCCTCAGTTTTCAGTCTGTTCATAGACTTGAGAAGAGGACCCTGTACCAGTGGTGCTAAGACAACAGCCTGTGCTATAGCAGGAGGAGGAGAAGTAGTAGTGGCCTGAGGATTCATGATCCTAGATCGCAGATCTGCCCTCTGTGCTGCTACTAGCTCATCATCATCAGGCCTAGAAGTTGCAGCCTGATGCTTCTGGTGCTTACCTTCACTCTCAGAAGTGGTGAGATGAGTAGCATAGATACCGTCACTTTCAGAGATCGCCTCCGGTGACCCATATGCCTTCAATTTTCCTTTTCTTTTCCCACCAGCTGTGGGAAGTTTGATGGCCTTGGCCCTGGATGCAATTGCATCCTTATTGATTTTTATCCATTTGGCCCTCTTCCAGAGCGACATGTCGATACTAGCAACCTTTGGGCTAGCCATGTCTGCAAAAACATCAAAAGGAGTTAGAAACAATTCAAGCAAAAGCACATAAAAGTAATTACAGACAGACTCGTCGAAGCAGTCAGCGAGTCGCTGAATCTCTTTGGCGAGCCAGATCGGGCTCGCCGAAAGGATTGGCTAAAAAATTCCCAGATATTTTGGAATGTCAGTGATGGGGAGGGTGTTTCGTGAATCACCGACATCATTCAGCTAGCAAGGACTAGCCCACTGAAAGTTACAGTTCTTTTAGGGATTAGGGGCGCAGACAAAAGGCAATCAAAAGAACTTTCGGCGAACTCAGGCTTCTCGCCGAAAGTTACAAAACCTAAATCAAGATTTTGTATGAAATTAAAGGCGATATGGGTGAATTCAGTTAACCGCCGAGTGGTTCGGCGAGCTCGACCCAGCTCGCCAAACGACCCAACATGCCTACTTTCAACCCAACTTCCCAAATTCAACCCCCGAAAACAAAATTGAAAGATGCACTCCTCTAATTAAACTAAGATCCATTACACCCATACCCCCAGACTTCTCCCAATTTGGCCAAATTTAGCCATTTGATGACTTTTCATTTGGCACAGATGCAGGTTACTTAGACTTCACCCGATTAGACCTAACAACATGCAAGCACAAACCCACCAATTTAATCAATTTTAAGGCACGACAATTTCAGGAATTAATCATTAAAGGCAAGATATTCAAATTAACAAAGGCACACACATACACAATTATGATTACAAAGGCCAAGCACACATCACTAAGATAAAAATCAATTGCAAATGAGTAAAAATTGATGAAATTGAATTTGGGGTTTGGAAAACCAACTTTAGATGCCGAAAAAATACTTTGAAATGCTAGGTGGCAAAGAAATCCAACTCCGAACACAAACTCAACGAATAAAATATGATAAAAACACAAGAAATAAGGGAAATATTTTCCAGGTGTGAGTTTGGGAAAATCAAAACTGAGGGAAAGTGAAAGAGTTTGAAAATTTAAACCTTTGTCCTTTAAAAACCGTCCAGTTCTTGCCTATTCGGCAACATAAGTTTTGCTCGCCGACCCACTCGGTGACACACCGAATAGGCACTTACCTTGTCGAGTTTTATAGAACCTCCAGTTATTGTGAGGGTCCAAACGGCGAACAAAGTCGTGATTACCTACCCGATCGGTGATTTGCCAATCAGCTCCTGCACTCGCCGAGTTTTACAGATTCCAATTTAAAAATGTCCTGAGTTTAACGGCTATCCAAGTCGGGTTCGCCGACCTATTCGGCGAGTCGCGACTGGACTTCTTGCTCGCCAAGCTGCACTTTTCAAATACCTTCCACACTTTGACCTACACAATCAACACACCATTATTTCAAACTTAAAAAGAAAGCAAAGAAAACTTGGGTTGCCTCCCAAGTAGAGCCTTAGTTAATGTCGCGACATGACGCAAGTCCACACTAAAACCTCATTCTTAGGGATGGCCATATTATCACTAGGCAACTCCCCTTGTTGTCTCGGGTTTAAATGAGATGAGATACGACCCATATAGGGTCTCCAACTGTATGATCGATACTGAATGAGAGGTAACCGTCTAGCTAAAGGTCGACACATCTTATTTTATTTCTTTCAAAATCTTTCCCGACCCCTCAACTTTGTTGAGGATACGAGAAACCATATCTTTCGACCGACAACCTTTCGAACCCTTTGGTTTCTACCGCTAGTGCAGAGGCTCATACCTATCCTTCTCCCTATCCTTTCAATTGGGATTTCGATCCCTCCACTCTCGATCACCATCCTTCCAACCTTCATCCCTGTTCCAACCTTGGTTACCACCCTGCCTCGGGTAGTTTTAACGATAACCACCACCTTGGTTGGCTAGGAAATTCACCTCTTTGTTGTAAAAAGTCTCAAACTTGGCCTCATCAGGATTAATACACCATCCCCCCTTGTTCAAAATCCATCACTTTTTATTTATGAACATTTGCCTTTAATTCAAGCGAAGTCAGATCTTGGTCTTGTTTCTCTTTCACTTCCGACACTAATGATGATTCAGCCCCATTCATCACTACCACTCCTCCTTCATTTGAATCTATCATTAAACCTCCTAGTCGTGCAAGTCTATGCACATCTTTTGCTAACTCTTTCTTGTCTTCCTCTACATAGACGGTGCTAGACATAGACAACCTGCTCAAAGCAACAACAACAACATTATCCTTGCCTGGGTGATAGAGAATACTCATATAATAATACTTGACTAATTCCAACCACCTCATGTGTCTGAGATTAAGCTCTTTCTGACTAAACACATACTGAAGTCTCTTATGATCGGTGAAAATCTACATGAACACCATAAAGATAGTGACGCCAGATCTTCAAAGCAAACACTACAACGGCCAACTCTAGATCATCGGTTGGGTAATTCTTCTCGTGAACCTTAATTTGTCTGGAGGCATAAGCTATAACTTTACCATTTTTCATCAACGCACAACCCAGTCCAACTATGGACGCATCACAATATACAACAAAGCCTTGCATACGTTCTAGTAAGGTCTATACTGGGCAGTAGTCAACCTAGTTTTCAATTCCTGAAAGCTTTTTTCACAAGCTTCAGACCATTGCAACTTCACTATTTTCTGAGTCAACTTAGTCAAAGGATATGAAATAGATGAGAACCGTTCGACAAACCTTCTATAATATCTAGAAAACCCCAAGAAACTCCTAATATCAGTTGGAGATGTGGGTCTAGGCCAATTCTGCACTACCTCTATTTTCTGAATATCAGCTCTAATTCCATCACCGGAAACAATGTGGCCTAAGAAGGCCATAGTCTCAAGCCAAAACTCACACTTAGAGAACTTAGCATACAACTCTGTATCCTTTAGAGTTTAGAGAACTATTTTGAGATGGCTAGCATGATCTTCCTCATTCATCAAATAGATAAGAATGTCATGAATGAAAACAATAACAAACATATATAAATAAGGTGTTAATACTCTATTCATAAGATCCATGAACACTTCAGGCGCATAAGTCAAACCAAACGACATGATCAAAAACTCATAATGACCATAACGGGTTTTGAATTCTTTCTTAGTGATATCAATTTCTCTTACTCTCAAATGATGATAGACTGATCTGAGGTCTATCTTAGAATAAAGAGTTGCACCCTGAAGTTGATCGAAGAGATCATCAATTCTCGGAAGAGGATACTTATTCTTGATAGTAACCTTGTTCAATAGACGGTAATCTATACACATTCTAAGAGAACTATCTTTATTTCTCACAAATAAGACTGGATCACCCCAAGGTGAGACACTTGTTCAAATAAAACACTTCTCATGGAGATATTTCTACTGCTCTTTTAGATCTTTCAACTTTGGTGGTGTAAGATCCCGTAGTTTTTCTCTAATCATGCATAATATATGTGGCGTAGTATGGCATGGTTATATGAGGTGTATATGACTTTGTATCGTACATTGGAGATTAATATTTCAAGTAGGTGGCAATATCAAGGAACTAAACTAAAGTTTTAGGTCAAAGGAACCCCTCAAACAAAGTTCATGAGAAAAGAAATGGCTCGGGTAGAACTTCGCCCGTTTGAAAGGTTTAACTTGTCCCATACCTTGTGGATAAGCCTATGAGTGTAAACCATGATAATAATAGTGTGTTATTAGGTATTATAGTAGCACAAGGTTCGTATGTTAAGTTTGGAAGTCAAGAAAATTTGTGAAACTAAAGTCGGTAAAAGTTATCGAAGTTTCTCTAATAATATTTTCTTAACTTTGGGTCAAATGTCTTGGATGTTTTCTCCCAATATACAAAGAGTTAGAATGCCTATCACCCATTAAATCGAAGTCCTACGAGTATAGTTTGCAACGCATAAAACCCCGTATCCAACCGACATCGGAGTAAAAGGTTATGCGGGTTTTACTACGGACAGCCGGGGTAGAATCTGGGTCGGGTTAAAAATGTGGTATGTCGGCTTACTCAACGTTTTAAGCCATGAAAACATTTCATTTTACTTCCAAACCAGAAATAAATCTTAAGAGAAGGTTCCTATGGAGTAATTTCATGATGAAGGTAAGTTTTCTACGATTTCTACCATTAAAGATTGCCCCCGTGCTTAGAAACGTGATCTTTACACGTGGTAATCATTTTCCCCTTCTATTAGCTGCGTTTGGAGCAAGTTTTTGAAGATATAAATTTGTAGTTATTGGAGTTTATTCAAGGTTTACACTTGGTTAACTAAGGTAATTATCTCGGGACTCTTTTATGATTGTTTTTATGAAGTTCTACGGACATTTCGTCAAGTTGAGGACATTTGGCAAATCTGCCGATTTAAGAACAATTATGAACTATTTATAGGTGTGTACCAGCTGTGTATATATAGTGTTTACGAATTTTAGGACGTAAGGAACAACTTTCATGAAGAAGCTACAGCCATTCGAGCGTTCATTGAAAAGGTATGTTAAGGCGAAGCTACGTCCCTCATTTCAGCACCACTTCTGGGAAATTCCTAAAACGCTGAATGTGATATTTTGCTATTCTCTTGCTAGAAAGACCTTTAGTGAAAGGCATTGGGATCACAGCTGAATTATTTTCATGATTCTGTTATTTTGATATTTCACTCGTTCAGATAAATAGAGTGTTCGACATCTACATGTCATTTTATCAGTTTCCTTGATTATATGTCTGCACCTATGAATTTGTATTCTTCCTTGGGTAATGTGAATTAAAATGTCACGCGAGACCCTTACTACTTGTGACCAGCCCTCTTTCTCCACTAAGGTTATTATTAAAGAAAAACTTTAAAGTAGCTCACGACCTTCAAAACTCTCAAATATAATTTAAATGTAAACTATTAGAACACTTGGTTTTTGAAATATTTCTTTTATAAATTATCTAGGAACCAAGTTAGGAACTAAGTAAGTCACCTTAAACTTATTATGAATATCAACAAGGTTAAGTTATCCTTATAAAATTCGAGTTAACTTTTCAAGCTTATTTGGAAGAACATATCAAGTTCCACGAGATTGTTATATGTTATACGAAAGTTATTATGGGGTTATGAGAACAAGACTACAAATGGGCCAAGATTGGCAACATGACAACAGTAACTCATAGGTGTTATAAATCCATGACATGACATGCTATAAATTCTACTCCCGAGCTATAATCGGGAGGTATAAGGCCTATTGCCTATATTTATACGTATGAGACACAGATGGCCACAAGTTGGCGAATATGATGCCGGTTCGCTACCGGAAAGCACCACCATTGCTAGCATTTGGTTGGGTATGTCATGCATTTGCATCTATCTATATATATATATATATATATATGTATGTATTCACGACATACGATTATACGAGCATACCATGCATATTTAAGTAGTAAGGG
>JAJOOO010024817.1:0-21790 GCA_029582685.1 Solanum piurae
CGGTTTTTATTACCGAATGCGATGAATGAATGCTAAGGCTTGTATAAGACCTCCGAGAGGTCGAATACGTATGTAACAGCTAAGGGGTGCTCTCGGGTCATTACAGACGGTCTGATTAAAGGTAGAAACATCTTCTTTCATGCCTTTTACCATTTTGTTTGACCCTTCAACTTTGTTTAGAATATGCGAGAGCATATCCTCGGACCTACCACCTTACGAATCCTTGGGTTTTTGCCGCTCGTGAGGAGGCAGATATATATTCTTCTCCCCATCCTTCCAATTTGGATTCCGATCCCTCCATTCGCGGTCTCGATCTTTCCATCCTTCGTCTCTAGCCCAACCCTTGTTACTACCCTGCCTCGGGTATTTTGAATTTTAACCACCACCTTGGTTTGCTAGAAAGTTTACTTCCTCGCTATATAGAGCTTCAAACTTCAACTCTTCAGGATTCGTACTCCCAACCCCCACAACATTGACACCACGAGTACCAGCCCCCATGACATTCTTAGATAGAATATCAAGTTGTGTCATAATCTTAGCCATGTTTTGATCTCTCTCATTGTCTTTTTCAATCTGCTCCTTAGCTAGCTGGAAGGTGACAGGGGAGACCTGGTCCTCACGGATGTACCACGCTCTATTGATGGTTGTCATGCCATCTAAAAGCTGGGCTGCAACCAAGTACGGCTGCTGCATTAAACCACCTGGTGAGAGTTGGTAAGCGACACTCTTGTTTACCGAATCTAGACTCCGGTAGAAGTATTGAAGGAGCACATTATTAGAAAGACCATAGGTCGGGCATTTTACCACCAATTTTTTAAATCGAAGATAAGTTTCGTGCAGAGGCTCTCCATTCGAACACTTGAAACTTTGGATGCTATCCCGAATAATCATCATCTTTGAGGGAGGGAAGAATCGCATATTAAATGCGGTGACCAGCTCCTCCCATGAAGTGATCGAATTTTGTGGTAATTCAGCCAACCAGTTGCTAGCTTCCCCCATTATAGAAAATGGGAATAATCGTTGCCTGACTGACTCTTGAGAGAAGTTCTTGAAAGAGAATGGCCCACAAACGTCTACAAAGTTTTGAAGATGTTCATGGGGATCCTCATGAGCTAATCCGCTGAAGAGTCCTTTAAGTTGCAAAAGCTACAACATAGTGCTCGTTATGTGAAACATTGCATTACCCTCGGTTGGAGGGTAAGCGGATGGCTCCAACACCTCCCATGAGATGAGGGTCATTGACGTTTGGCTCTTGGACATCGTTGAGGTTACCGATGTCATCTTGGTGGCCCACCTGGCTAACATTACTGCTGTTTACACTCATGCTTTCTGAAATGCCTACACAAATGCTCAAAACAAAACTGAAAATTATGTAAGTGAACTATAACTAAGAAGAACGAAAATTCTACCAATCTAAAATTTCTCAAGTAACACCAATCCCCGGTAGCAGCACCATTTTGATGCCTATCGTGACCAACGACACTAACTATGGTTCGAGTGTCTACGATCGTCTATAATATATTAACCCAACCAAGGGTTTGGGTCGTGTCCCAAGGGAGCGGTCTTGAGAATTAATAGAAAAATAAAATCTAGTTCTAACTAGTCGTAGCTAAAGACATTAACGATTAAAAATATTGTAAATCGAAGGGGGACACAAAAGTGTCAAATATCAATTTGGGGGTTTTGTCACAAGTAAGTAAAAATAACAAGAAAATCAAGTATAGGGAAGAGTTCTTGAGGTGTGACCGCAATACAAGTTAAGATAAATGGTTGGGTACATGCTTTCGATAGGAAATTTGCAAGATAATAGTGACTAGGCTAAGCTTTAGATGGAAATAAGTTCCCTCTCGAGCAACTTACCCCGTTTCAAATGTGTTTCTCTCGGACACCCATTTGCCGCATCAAGACCAGCCTACGCCTTACCCCACTCACTCTCTCGAGCTGAGTGTTAGGATATAGGACTAGGGATCACCCTCTCGGGCTGAACCTCATGTCGACCCACTCCTTAGGCCATCAGTCTAGTGGTCTTGGTTTCGCCACCTCCCTCTCGGGCATGGCGAAAAAACATGGGTGGCTTTGCATTTGCAACTACAAACCTATTAATTAAACCACAACTACTAGGTGAAATCACCATTAAAATACATCTAACCTATCAGCAAGCAAGACCCAACAATAATATCAACACATATTTTCTAAATCACACCCCAAGAATGGGGGTTTTTAGCAACACATCAAGAAATAACAAAATACACCTAAAATCATAGTGAAAGAAAATGGGTATAAGAAATTGAACCTTGATTTAAGCAAAGGAAGAATAATGGAGAAGACTCACTTCCAACTTGGGGAAGATGAACTCCTTTCTTCTGCCAAAATCCCTTTCCAAACTTGAGAGTAAAAAGTACTAAAAATTATATTGTCTAAAAAATTATACTAAAAATGTAATGCTTAAATTTTTTTAAGCTATAACTCTCAACGAGTATTTATAGTTTTTCAAAAACTTGTGTTGTAGTGGATCATTCTGCGACATTAGTCAGAATCGCCAATCGACTCGGGGATTCGCCCTTAGGTTCAGTTCATCGCTGTCTTGCACCGTCCTTTGACATCGTCGTGCTTTGTGTCATTGGGCGACATAGTACTACTTCGCAGAACTATTCGGCAACACGCCGACTGCTTCTTTAATCACCTTTTGATCCACTTCCTTCAGGGCTTCGCATACTGGATCAAAGAGCAGAGTGCGTCCCTTTGGCGATTCGCCAAGTTTGCGTAGCGATGCTCAGGCTTCAGCTTCTTCGTTCTTTTCAGCTTGTTTATTCCTTTTTGCGCCTAAGTGTCCATGCTTCCACTAAAACTTCAAATACCTGAAACTTAAGCATTTTCATCAGATACTGAGATAAAATAAGCATTTGAGGACACTATTTCTATTAAAATAAAGCCCTAAATTAGTCCAAGTTGTGGACTCATCAGTGCAACCTCCACAATAATTTCTACTACTTTTGCCCTTCTGCATTGTTGGGGACCCGTAACTGGAACTTTCGGTCTGGCCATATCTGTCAAAGAAAGTAATAACATGAATTTGGTTGAAAAGGGTTAGTAAAAAATCACGATTCAAAAGTGTAGGAAAACACACCAATCAACTCGGATGACTCTGATGTCAATCGGCAAGCTTTAGAGAGGTCGCCAAAAATTATAAAATAAAGTATCATATTTTCAGCAAAAATGGAGAGGTAAAAAGTCATTCACCGAGTCGCCGAATCTAATCGGCAAGAAAAAAGTATCTCATCAAATTTTACAGACTAATTCTGAAAAACAAGGCTTCAAAAAGGTGTGGTAAAAAACAATCAGCGATTCACCGAGTCAACTCAGCGAGCACATGCGTATCACCAAAAATTACAATATTAAAAAGCAATATTTCTCGGCCAAAAGGGCGATAAAGAGGGTCAGTCAGTGAACCGCCGAGTCATTCGGTGAGCTAGACTAAGCTCACCAAATGGCCCATCGTACTGAAATTTCACCCCAACTCTCAATTCTCAATGCTCAACCTACAACAACTAAATCAAAGCGTCATTCTACATAATTCAAGAGTAGCCTATACCGTAACTTACCCCGGGGTACTATGATTTCCCCCAAATTATCTAGATTCGACCAAACAACGTCTTTGCCCTAAAGAATGACATCACTCGATCCATCATTGGGGAAATTAATGTTGTTTAGTGCAATTCAGTTTACTGAAACATCACCCGCACAAAACCCAATATTCATATCCGCCATTCAAATAATTTAAACCCAAAACATAAATTTAATTAGGCCAAACACAAAATCTAACATGCTTGATTACCCAACAATATTCAATCAATGAATTAAAAAAAAATGGGCACACAATAGACCCAACAACTACACAAACATTCTTAGAATCTGGCAAAAAATTAAGGCTATGAAATGATGCGGGCAAAGGCAAAAATGGGCAATGCAAAGAACTCCAACCACACAACGACACCCATGCAAAAATTCAATTAAAACTAAGATCTAATATGAAGTTGAGAGAGTGCAAGAGTTGAAAAGTTTAAAATATGAAGAAGTTTTAAATTTAAAATTGTTGGAAGCCTTTTAACCCTTAAGTTCGCGCCTCAATCGGCGATCCTTATTAATGTCGCCGATCCAGTCGGTGATGCGCCGAATGGATTTTTTATTCCACCAAAATTACCCGAACTCCAACCATTTGGTTGGTCCTAAAGGCGATCAACATCAGGCTCGTTGAACAATAACTGCAACATTGGGGTAATCGAATAGCACCCACGCTTCCCAAATGATCCTCATTGACATCGTGCAAATTCTCGATGTCATTTTTGTTCCCAAGTTGGCTCGCATTACTCCCATTTACACTCATCTATTTCCTTGTTTTAGAACAACCAACAAAGAACACATATAAGATAATTCCACTACAATAAAATCAGTTCACAACTAAACTTCAATAAAAGATTTCTAAACAGTACTCCCTGGCAGCGGTGCCATTTTTGATAACTCTCAACTACACTTCATCCATTTTTAAGTGTGGGCGGTTGCTAACTATCATAAACTCAAGTAAGAGTTAGGATCGATCCTACAGGGAATGATACAGTAGATAAATTGATTAAGAAGCAAAATTGTGTCCTAACTATTTTTAGAAATAGAGACTTCACAACATTAAAGTAAATCACAATGTTTCAATGATTAATACAAAATGGGGGGATTTCGGTAACCAATTTCTGACAACTAAAATGGGAAGTAAATAGGTAGAGATTGGTCCATAGACGTGTGATAAGTTGAATGCTAAATTCACGTAATGGGTGATTATTAATTACTCAATAATGTTGAATCTCAGTGGGTAGGCTACGTTTTGAGTGCAATAGTAATTTCTCAATCAACTATTACATTTCAAGAGAGTTCTTTCGAACCTCAACAAGCAAAACACAATCAAACAACCCAACTCCTTAATTAATCCACACTTTCAAGCTAGATTTGTAATAAGGCAATTAATTCAGTATTCTCAAGCTAGATTCTTAAAGAAGCAATGAATACAACTGCATTTGCAACTAATAATTCGCCCCTAATACCTCTTTCTCAAGCAAGTATAGATTATTAAGTTAGAACTGCATTTGCAACTACAATTCCTCAATTAAAAATTGAACAATTATTTGAAACCACTTCATAACAACAATAAAATCAGTAACTAACAACACCCATTAGCTAATTAACGCATTCAACTACATAATCACACCCCAAGGAAAGTTTTTTTTGCCAAGCATAGTGAAAAACAATAAATCATTACCAACGAAGTTTTCCATCTGATCTAACAACGGTTTGCATTTCCCAAATGCTGAAATTTAAGCTAAAAAATTCACAATCTCTAAATCGCTAGTCCAAAATCTAAAAACAATATTCTAGAATGTAAAAACTCAAAACCCAAAAGTGAACAATGAGGGAACTCCTTCTCTTCTATATAAAATTGCATTTTTACGTTCCTAGAATTTCAGCACACAGTCAACTGGGCGAATAACTTGTGTTCACCGAACTAGTCGGCGATGCGTCGAGTATTCCTCTTCTCGCCTTTATGCCGTGTCTTTTTCATCAAATCATTTTGTAACTTTCGGAGAACCAGACCATCATCACAGATATCTTTGGCGTGTCGATGACTCCTTTATCTACTCGTCAAGTTGGTTTTGTCCATGGGCTGGCATGCTGGAAATTCAGGCGAGCTGAAGGTCTACTTAGTGAGTCGCCGAGTGCCTTAGGCAAGTAGCAACATTTCTTTCTTTCAAGTTTTTTAGCTTTTTTGCTATTATTTTCCTCGTAATGTCCTTCCCCTACTCTCTAGCCTTCGGAGTTGCACATCAACATTTTAACATTAGCTATGAGCATAAAATAGGCATTGAGGGCAATAAATGCTTGAATAATAAACCCTAAATGAGTTGAAATCTCTTACTCATCAATGTACCAATAACCTTTTAAATATGAAATTGTGACTTGGGTACTGATACTTTCAACAAGGTTGTCTTAGATCACCAAACCATCATGGTGGATTGCCATATTTGAGTCAGCATCATCCTATATAACTGACCTTGTACAATTTTGCATTGTCACTTTTGACAGGCTATTCTAGGCTAGTCGAACCATCTCAGATAATTACCGAGTTAAAGTTGATATTATCCTTAATTCTTGAGTTAAATAATTTTTTTCTTGTCATCTTTGGTAGGTTGATCTAAGATCGCCTAACCTGGTAAATGAATCACCTAGTTATTCAGTGATCCTTAGGAAGCTTGTTTCAAATGTGATTCTTCGTTCAATTCTTCAAAACTAAACCATCGCTCGAGATGTGTTTTGAATTGTTGTGCTTTACAAGAAATTTCAGAAACCAAAGTCTAAGTGTCTTCAAGGTTTGTGTTATTATTTGACTATGATTCCAACTCCACTCCTCCACTTCATCTGGATAACCAAAATGGGTGGTGAAAAATAAGCCTATAGAAAAGCAACAAGTCACTCAGCACACTTCTATGTGTGTGAGTGAAAAGCAAGAGAAGGTTCTGGAAGCTAAAATAAGTAATAATAGGGTAGTAGTTGATGAAAGTACCTTTTCACCATCTAATTGTGTAGAAGGATAAAATGCAATCGAGAATCCACCAACACTTGGAGTGCTGAAAATGTTGTCCCTCGAAAGAGTAAAGAGATCCATTCAACATTCCCCCATGACCCAACCACAAACGTATGGAAGAGTGCTTGATATGCCGCGAAATCTTGGCACATTTGATGCTTGAAAACTAAGGATTAAGACTAGAATTTAGTGTATTTTTTTTATGCTTTGATGTGTTTGTTAATTGTGTAGACAGATTCTTGCTTGTGTGGAAAGATGGAAAAAGAAGCAAAAGATGATGGTAATCAAGTAAAGACCACGAGCACCTAGACGGGTCATGGTCCTTGTCACGAATCGTGGTGCAGGTCGTGATGAAATTCTAGTATAAAGGATCGGAGAAGTTGAAAGTAGATTGGACCAAGTGTAGATCATGGCCAACCTCACAGACCGTGGTCCTCATAACGGTCTGTGGTGCCTAACGTGAAGGTGAACCAGTGGATGGGTAAGGAGAAGCTATAATTGGAAGTGACCAAGTGAAGACCATGGGCACCTTAATGGATCGTGGTCCTCACAACGATCTGTGGTGCCAGTCGTGAAGGTGAACCAGCTGATGGGCAAGGAGAAGCTAAAATGGGAAGTTACCAAGTGAAGACCACGGGCACCTTTACGAACTGTGGTTAGTACCACGACTCGTGGTGTCGTCCGTGATAAGTTCCAGTGTTCAAGCATTGAAAACTAAATTTTGGGGAGTGCCAAGGGAAGACCACAGAGAGCTTCATGGACCGTGAAGCCCTTGACAGGTCGTAGAACTGGGCGTGTAGGGCCTAACAATCCAGCCATACTTCAAGTAGGACTCTTTTTTGAAACATTAATTTGAATTAATTAGGGCATTTTTTATGTTTTATCTTATCTTACCTTGAACGACGAACAAGTTTCCATTATTTTTAGTTTGTGATTTTCGATTTGAACAGTGAATTAAGTTTGAAGTTTGGATATCTGGTTCTTGAATTATCAAAGTGGTTGTTGATTGCTTATTCTCGTAAGTACTTTCTAACATGTTTTCATTCGATATCTCTGAACATTTACGTGAAATCATGAGTGGCTAAACACCACAACTGGGGTTGTGGGATCCATGACATAATTCTATTTGTGATTTTGCAAAATGAGGTAACAGAAATTTATGGTTACAAACTGTAGTTTAGTTTTCGTTATTCATGTATTCTGATGAGTGCACACATTAGAGTGAGCCTGTATCTATCATTTGTTCGAGAGACAAATGAAAGTTAGGGAAAACCTAAACTAATCTAACTAAATAGAGTCAAAGTTTGAGTTCGAGAGAAAAGAACCTTAAGACCATTGTAGGCGAGGGTAAATTGTGTAACACTCTAGGACCGAGAGGACTGGAGTGAAGATTATCTGAGTAGACTGAGAAGTGTTTGATATAGCTAACTTGCATGTATTTTGTAGAGGTAAATTGCCTGAAACTCAACTTCGGAAGAACATTAGACGCAACGTTATGGAGAACACAATCCTACTTTCAGCAATTATTGAAACAACTTCAAAACTGATTATTTTGTTCATTGTTGAATTAAACTTTACTTTACAACTTTGGTTACCAAAACGTTAACGCTAAACCCATTTCACTTTTAATAATTGTTTATTTAGGAAATAATAACGACATTTGAGTAAAATACGACAGTGAAATCATTTTTGTAAAAAAATTCTCTGTGGGATCGACCTGAACTCACATTGAGTTCTATAAATTAAGTTCGACCGTTTATATCTCTTAATTGAGGTGTAAGTTTGGATGTATCAAATTTTGGCGCCGCTGCCGGGGAATTTTAATTCAAATGTGTTTTACTAGCTTTTATTTGAGTTGTAGTTATATTTCCTAATTTTACGTCTTTTTCTTTGTATGTGTCTCCTTCAGGTGAGTTCGATGGTGTATGTCAAATACTAGGAGTGAAGGAGCTCTATTGACTCCTTACGACCTAAAACTTTGAAGAACTATTCCAAAAAATTTGTACGCACAAGAACTTGAGGTGCAGAGATAGAGACTTGGATTGGAAGCTAAAACCGTCACAAGAGGTGTTCAGCCAAATGTTGTGAACAAACAACCTAGGGCAGTGGACAAAAACGTAGGAGTGGATGGAATCATTCCTCCCCACCGCAAACCAATAGCTCCAAGGGGTAGACCACAACCTCCATCTCACATGTTGTATGAAGAGGATGACTTAGACTTTGATGGAGCTGGAGCAACAAGAGCGATAGTATTACCTACACTACCTCCTGGTGTTAAATTCACAATCACCAACACTATGATTCAACTGTTGAATCTGAAAGGTATGTTCAGGGGTACATCGGGTGATGATGCTAACCAACATCAGATGAATTTTATGGCTATCTGCAGGTCGCAAGAAATTCTTGGAGCTAGCCAGACAACAATGAGACTGAGGTTGTTCCCATTGTCTCTTACTGGAGAGGCAATAAAATTGGCTGAATGAGATGCCCAATGACTCAATCATGACTTGGACTGAACTGAAGGAAGCTTTCCTAGAACGATTCTTTCCAGAATCAAAAGAGCTGCAAATAAAATACGAGATAAGTGCCCATAAGCAGCTACCAAGAAAAGCAATGCATGATACATGGTGGAGATTCTACCAAAAGCTGAAGAAGTGTCCAAACCATGGTCTCACTGAGAGACATCTAAAACATGCATTTTACAGATCTTTAAATTATGTTACTAAACTTGTTGTTGATGCAGTGTGTGGAGGATCTTTTATGAGGAAGCCATTCTCAGAGAGCATGCAGCTAATGGGCGAGCTGTCAACGAATAATAGGGAATTGTACACTAGGGATGTAGAAGTACGAGATCTTGGGTATACTTATGAACTTTCAGCTGAACAAAGGAAGAGAGAAGAAGAAAGGGATCAGTACACGGCACACATGAGGACCCAAATAGATCTACCCATGAAGCATATTGTCTCCAAGTCTGGAAAGGTAAATGTCGTGCGACAACCAAATAGGTATGAAGATCAAGACATTGATCTAGATGAGGAGGCTAATTACCTGTGCAACCAATGAGGTTTTCAGAATTATAACTCGGGCAACCAGGGTTACAATTCTTGAAATATAGGTCGGAACTATTCAAGGGAAGGACATTATGATAGGCCAGCAAACAGATAGCAGGGAAATTGGAAAAACAGAGATGGGTACAGAAATGATCTAAGTGGTGTCTATATGCCCCCTAGTAATAGAGACCGTGCAAGTGGTAGTTCCAACGGGTCTAAGCTGGAACACATGTTAGCCAAAGTGCTCCAAAAAGTTGAATCATCTGATGCAGGGGTAAAGGAGAGCAAAGGTGATTTCTCCAGTATGATTCAGCTAGTAAACTTTCACACCACCTCCATCAAGCAGATTGAGCATCAGTTGGGGCAACTTTTAGCCTTATTAAATCAGAGGAAGAATGGGTTACTACCAAGTGACACGATCCAAAATCCTTAGAAGGATGAGCATTGCATGGTTATCGCCACCAGGAGTGTTAAGATTCTTAATGACCCAATTTATGCAGTACTAAACATGAGCAAGTGTTGGAGCAAGCTGGAAGAGAAGAGGATGAAGCTGAGCATGTAGATTACTTGGAGGATGCTCAACTAATAGCACAACCTGCAAGAGGAAAAGAGAAAGAGGTTGAGGGCAACATGCCTTTACAACAGATCCCAAGACCACCTCCTACTTTCCCTCAAAGTCTTAAAAAGAAAGTCGAAGATGGGAAATTTGCAAAGTTCATCACCATGCTGCGACACCTGTAAGTAACCATCTCACTGGTGGAAGCACTAGAGCAAATGCCGGGATATGCCAAGTTCATAATCGACTTGGTCACAAAGAAAAGAGCTATAAGTATCGATTTAACTGACAATGCTCATCACTAAAGTGCTATTGCTACCAGGTCTCTGGTACAGAAGAAAGAAGATCCGGGTTCATTCACCATACCGTGCACCATCGGATCAATTGAATTTGCAAAGGCCTTGTATGACTTAGGGGCCAGTATATAAACTTGATGCCGCTGACCATCAACAAGCAACTAGGATTATGAGTTCCAAAACCCCCAGCTATGGGATTGACAATGGCAGATAGGTTAGTGAAGCGACATGTGGGCATCCTATGTGATGTGCTCGTAAAGGTGGACACGTTATTCTTTGACTTCGTGATCTTGGATTGCGAAGTAGATTTTGAGGTTTCCTTTATTTTTGGAAGACCATTTCTGGCCATGGGACGAGCATTGGTAGATGTTGAGTGAGGAGAACTGAAATTCAGACTCAACAAAGATGAGGTAAAGTTTAATATTTGCAGGTGGATAAAGCGTCCACATGACATGAATGTGGTGTCTTCAATAGAGTTCTTTGATGAAGAAGAAATGCGAGCAAATATTGAAGAGAGGCTGGCTGTTGAGACCTTAGCCACAGTGCTGATGAATTTTGAAGCTGATTTCCGATCTGACTATGTTGACACCGTGAATGCTTTGCAGTGTATGGGAGCACACTCTTATGCTCCAAATAAATTGGACCTGGACTTGAAAAACAGGCCAAGTCCTCTAGCAAAACTATCCATTGAGGAGCCACCGGTTCTGTAACTGAAACAGTTACCCAGTCACCTGAGGTATATATTTTTGGGAGCTAACAACACTTTACTTGTGATTTTGGCTACAGATTTGAATGATGAACAGGTTCAAGCTGTGATCAAAGTGTTGATTTGGTATAAAAGGGCCATTGGGTTGACCATTGCTTACATCATTAGGATACCTCGAGGTATATGCACCCATAAGATTCAACTTGAGGAAGACTGCAACCCAAGCATTGAACACCAATGGAGGCTAAACGCACCTATGCAAGAGGTGGTAAAAAAGGAGATAATCAAGTGGTTCGATGATGGGGTGGTATAGCCTATTTCTGACAGTCACTGGGTCAGCCCAATGCAATGTGTGCCCAAAAAAGAGGGTGTTACTTCTTCAGGAGTTTGATTTTGAGGTTTAGGATAGGAAAGGTTGTGAAAACCAAGTGGTTAATCACCTATCGAGGTTGGAGGCTGGAAAGAAAGAGGAACTCGAGCTCGACATAAATGATTCGTTCCCAGATGAGCAGGTATTAGCCGCTACTCTTGATCTCATTCCTTGGTTTGATGATTTTGCTAACTTTCTTATTAGTGATTTGATTCCTGAGGGGCTAGCATATCAACAAAGGGAGAGATTTATGCATGATGTGGCTAAGTATTTTTGGGATGAACCTTATCTGTATAGGGTGTGTGCTGACAGCATCATCAGACGATGTGTTCCTGAAGCTGAGATGTTGCATATTCTAGAAGCCTTTCACTCATCTCTGGTAGGTGGTCATCATGGAGGTGCTTGGACAGCTCACAAGATACTTTAGTGTGGTTACTACTGGCCTACAATTTATCAGGATGCAATAGACGTAGTAAGGAGTTGTGATGTGTGCCAGCGACAAGAAGCCATCTCTCGGCGCCTCAAGTTACCCATGACACCTATTCTGGAGGTGGAGATGTTTGATGTGTGGGGAATCGACTTCATGGTCCCATTTGTGAGCTCTTATGGGCAGAAGTACATATTGGTTGCAATGGACTATGTGTCCAAATGGGTTGAGGAATTTTCTTTGCCTGAGAATGATGGCAAGAGTGTTGCTGATTTTGTTAACAAGAATATCTTCTCAAGGTTTGGCACACCCAGAGCTATCATCAGTGATGGTGGTTCCCATTTCTGCAACAAGGTATTCAGTGCGCTTCTAACCAAATATGGGGTTAAACAACACAAGGTTGCAACACCTTATCACCCGCAGACCACTGGACAAGTAGAGGTGTCAAATAGGGAAATAAAGGTGATCTTGGCATAAACAATAAAT
The DNA here is from genome assembly GCA_029582685.1 of Solanum piurae. Lineage (NCBI taxonomy): Eukaryota > Viridiplantae > Streptophyta > Magnoliopsida > Solanales > Solanaceae > Solanum > Solanum piurae. The sequence continues at coordinate 12,517 of JAJOOO010024817.1, forward strand.
GCCAACAGGACAGATTAGGCACGAAAGTTAGATGATGCTCTATGGGCATATCAGACAGCCTTCAAGACGCCTATTGGTATGTCTCCATATCATTTGTTGTTTGGAAAGGCATGTCATTTGTCGGTTGAGATTGAGCATAAAGCACTCTGGGCTTTGAAGAAACTGAACCTTATTTGGAGTGAAACAGCAAACCTGAGACTAGAGCAGATCAATGAGATGGATGAGTTCTGATTGAGAGCATATGAGATGTCAGCACTGTACAAGGAGAGGATGAAGATATATCATGATAACCATATTGAGAAGAGAACCTTTACTCCTGGTGAATTGGTGTTACTTTTCAACTCTAGACTTCGTCTGTTTTCGGGAAAATTGAGATCCAAATAGTTTTGACCTTTTAAGGTTACTCAGGTGTTCCAGTCGGGTGCTATTGAGTTGGAAATAAAAATGGAGAGAGGTTCAAAGCCAATGGTCAGAGAATCAAGGCATATTTGGGTGTTCCAAAGGATGTGAAGATTGTCGAGGAATGTAAACTTGATGAAGTTTGAGTAATCATGTAACCTGCGTCGCGCCGCGACGTTAAATTGTGCGCTGCTTGGGAGGCAACCCAAGATGTAATTGTAATAGGTATTCTCTTTTTTCCTTATTGTTCTTTGTTTTTATAGAGTCATTGTATGTTGATGTGTGCAGGATATGCTGGGTGAAAAATTATAGGGACTGGGTGCAGACAGCTCTTCACGAGCAACCTCACGGACTGTGGTGCCCTTCACGGGCAATTTCACGGTCCATCATTCTTAGCACCAATGTCAAGCCCAGGGGTACCCCCTAGACGTAACATGGCGTACTTGACCCCAAAGGGGTCTCATACAAGCTCTTAGCATAATCATAACATAAGATAATAGAAAAGTACGGAAAAAATAAAACTTCTTTTAAACCATACAATCGAAAACATTTTCATAAGCAAGCAGAAGTCTTTACTACTCTTTTGTCTCAAACCATCTATTAAAATCTTGAATAAAACTCTTGCGATGCAGCCCATACAAAGTCTAAAACATAAAGAAATGACATAAAGGAAATATGGGTTTGTCCTCGAAGCTATGAGGACTCGCCAATTCTTGAACTCTTCTTCCTTCTTGGAAAACTCTCCTTCAAGGAACTCAATCTCTGAAACCCTACATTTGATTAGAAAGTAGGCAATATGCGTTAGTACAAAATGTACCAAATATGAAAGCTAGGACCACAGCATAAGAGCATCTCAAAATGGTTAGTCAACATAAGACATAAGCATAAGATATAATAACACAGTCATAACATAATCATCATAGTCATAGCATGGTCTCCAACATAAGCAACATATAAACATAAGTCAACATAAGACATAGTTAATGAGCATAGGAGAGAAGTCAAAATCATATAATCATAATTGACTCTTAGACATCTAGACCCTCATAGAACCATTCACAAGTAACCTCAAAAGCATACATGTGGAAGGCAAGAATAGCATCCTATAATACCACCCAAGCCAAGTATCCCTTTTTGGCCATCTTAATCATGGCCTTTATACATGATCAAGTCTCTAAGGATTTATACCATAAGGGCGTCATACTTCTAGGTAACCTCAAAGAAAACTTATGCAATGCATGAAGGGCATCCTATACTACCCTTCACACTAAGCATAACCTTGAAGTCATCCTAGTCATATTCACCCTCTATTGGTCTTACTATTGGCTATCTTCATATAGAAAAGGGAAGTATCACATTTAGTCAATCATATCTTGGAAGGCAACTATAGCAACAGCCCAAGATAAACTATACTATCTGTGGGAACCCTTCATACATTGCATTTAGTCATATGTGTGCAATGTATGAATAGCATCCCATACTACTACCCACACTAAGTACTCCTTTAGACTATCATGAATGCTCTCTAGTTGGGGACTTGTCCCTCTTGAATATTTGCCTCTATTCATAAAAGGTATTTCTCTATTTAGTACTAGGCAAGTCATCACACACGAATGAGCACACGACATCAATTCAAGGCTACCAAGGAACAACACCCTACTAGGCTAGACCAAGCTAATAAGCTAACTAACATGTCTACATCATGCTAAGTCAAACTACCATTGAGGGAATACTAACATGTAAGTCCAAGCTATGTAAGGAAGGATACCAATGTCCCATCTTACAGACCATGAAACACATCCCATGATGCTATGCAGGGTATCCCTAAGAGAGAGTGAATCATCAATCCTAGGCTGCCACCAGTACTAATAACTCCAGCTATCCTTATAAGAACACCAAGATGCTAATGTAAGCTATCCTTAGGAGAGTATGCATCTCAATCCCAAGTTACCATTAAGAGAGTCTATGCCTCAATCCTAAAGCTACCATGAACTGGTCTTCGCCTAATCAAATCAAGCTATCATGAAATCCATTCTACAATGCTAGATCTAGCTATCCATAGGAGAGTATATGATTCCTCAATCCTAAGCTACCATGACTACTTCTAGTCAAGCTACCATGAGATGGTCTTGTCTTACCAAGTCAAGCTATACAAGAAGGGATCATATTTCACCACTTCAAGCTATTCTACTTTATATCTTACTAACATAACCACATTAGGCTAAGATAACTACCTTGGAAGACACACTAACATGCAAGTCCAAGCTACCCTAGGAAAGTTACAAGTATCCTATCCTAGCTACCATTAAATAGTTCTAAACCAACTAAGTCATGCTACCCTCACAAGTATACTAGGATACAATTACAAAAATCCTTAGGAGAGTATAGATCTCAATCCTAAGCTATCAATCTTGGTAATATTATACGAAACCAAGCTATACATGAAGGGAACATATGTCACAAATTTAAGCTATTCTAGGCTAACATGCTTTGATTCATTTTAGGTTATTAAGCCAACCTAGAATCCTTCAATGTGAGAGAACCTTGGGTCTCCTAGCATATGCATGCCTAAGTGTGTAAAAGATATACAATACACAACAAGATCACATCATATTGAATTTTCTCCCAAAGCCCTAACATTGTTAACTACAAGCCTTATTATCAAGCTTAACTTCATTTTATCATCATTCATGTCTAAACTACAAGACATTCAATCACATTATTTACTACTAGGTGATTTTAATCATAATTCATCATAAAGGTTCAATTCTAACTTAACAAGTCAAGATCCTTCATATTCCATAATGTCTAGTTCAATTATTGATTAGATGATCCTAACTTTGATCAATTAGTATACATGACATTGATTTAGGAAGATCACTTTTGAACCTTCAATTTCACCTCTAATGGCATAAACCCACAAATATCACATTCATAAATTTAGACTAGGGTTTACCATAGAAATCACATGAATTCATCAATAAACAAAGCTAAATAAATCATAATTGGGTATTATCCACTAGATTGAAATCATACTCAAACCCTACCCACAATGTAAGCACAACCCTAGCTAGAATTGGGTTTTTGACTTCACAAATGGGGAAAACTATGGGGGCTCTATGGGTGGAAGAACCCACAGATGAATAAGCTAAACATACCTCTTTTCAAATACCTAAAGAAAGCTTGAATCAATGGAGGAAATATGCCCTCTTCTCTTCTCTTCTTCTTCATCTTCTTCTTCTTCACTTCTAGAGAGAGAATATTTGGAGAGTATTTGGGGTTCTTAGATGAATGAGTTAATGACTTACTTTTAGGGTCTTATTAGGTATTTATAGGTGGTAATTTAACTAATTAACCGACCTCCCTAAGCCTTAACTAATTACTTAATTATTTCCCTAAGCCCCTAGGGTTTACGGAACCCCCCACCTATGGACCAGTACTGGGGCTAGGAGTTGCAGGCCAACTCTGGCCTTGACCCACGACCCCCACCTATGGGGCGTGGGTCCACCTACGGCCAATAGGTGGCCAAATGTAGGTACTGCCTAATTTTGCAGATTTGGGGCTGTTTTGAGTGTCCTCTCCAAGGACCCCTTGGGTGGTCGTACCTTGACGCCCTAACCCTTAAACCTCCATTCTAAGTACAGGAATCATTTTTACAACTTGTAATCCCTACACCACACTCCAAACCTCTTACGAAAGTCTCTAGAACTCACTAGTTCAACTTACTAGTATCCGGGGTGTTACAATATCTCCCCATTGGGATCATTCTTCCTCAAATGACGATTCTAAACATTTCTTAGAGTCCTAACTCTAGACTAGCAGCCCATCATGCATGCACTATATCTAAATGCACACAACCAAGAAATAAAACTTCAATTCCAAGCTAAACACATTCAATGCAACACAAGGGAGTAGGAACTACTTCTACCAACCCAAATATGCATGAAATCCTATATCTACTCATTTTCAAGGAGGAACTAGCATCTCCTAGCTAAAAAATGCTCAACACACACTCATGGAGCATAAATGAAAATTACTCTAAAAAGCATCTAGTCAAGGAGGAATCTTTCAACTCCAAAACTAAGGCATGCTAATATAATTATTTCATGAAGTCTATATGCAAATCTTACTCAAATGCACTACAACATGAGGAAAACAATGCATATAAGTCATTTCTATTAAGACCTACGCATTTTATGAACATTCATCACATAAGAAAATCATGGAAACATACTATTCACACATGACTTCATATAAAATCAAATCAAGTGGAACCTATCATCTCAAGCTAGAATAGGAGTAGAAGGAAAAGGATGATGACACTGGGACATCTCATTGGCCCTTGGCCTCCCAAGTAGCACCTTCACCTAAAACCCTCACTAAAGGAGACTCCATGATACTTCATGGAAAAACTTCCTCGCTCTTCTATTTCTTAATTTGTCGGTCTAATATCTCTACGGGTACTTCTAAATTAGAGAGGTTCTCTTTAAGCACTATAGCTCACAAGCGACCTTACTAATACCACTCAAGATATCATATAAGCCTACCAAACCGGGACTAAACTTATCATACTGACTACACCTTTCAAGGTGAAAATTCTAGCAACCCTAATTCATGAACATAAAGAATACTCAACGACCTTGCTATCTAAGCACATTATCTCGCCCTTGGGAGCAAGCCTATACAAACTCTTTTAAGCACCACTTCTTTCAATTCTAAGGCCGTTTACATCCATCACACAAGATAATTGTAAATGATGGTGCATTACACTTCTATCCTTCTTAGAGGAGTCTATTCACTCAAACCATCTAGGCATTACTTAAACAGCCTATTCAACCAATCTATCAACACACTTCAAAACTCATCATGACTAAGTCGGGTTCTACCAACAACTAAACATAACCTCGCAATCACCGTTTTAGGTAGTCACACTATCTCCCCCTTGCGAGTAAGCCTACACAAAATCTTCTAAACATCTTTCACAACATAAAGGCAACAATGAAGCATCATTCATACTAAAGACAACATCACAATATATCTTCTCAAATCTCTCAAGTCATATAGCCATAATTGGCATCACAACCAACCTTTCTCCCTAACTCCTTGTAGTATAAGCCCTTCGAGTATTCATATCCTAATGACCATCGAATAAGGAATATGAGAGAAACCTTATAGATTTAAACTCTATAGCACGACTTGGAGAATGAAGAAGCGAAGTTTCCTAAGCATCCAATAGCTTCCTATTCATAAATGTGGCATGCTTCACATTTATGAAAATACTCTACTAGACGTGGCTTGAGACAATCCTAGAACCATTCTAAACCTTGTGCTCTGATACCAAGTTTGTCACGACCTAGGGGTACCTCCTAGACATAACATGGTGTACTTGACCCGAAGGGGTCTCATACAATCCCTTAGAATAATCATAACATAAGATGATAGAAAAATACGGAAAAATTAAAAATTCTTTTAAACCATAGAATAAAAAACATTTTCATAAGCAAGCGGAAGTCTTTACTACTCTTTTGTCTCAATCCATCTATTAAACTTTTGAATAAAACTCTAGGGACGCAGCCCATACAAAGTCTAAAACATAAAGAAATGACATAAAGGAAATATGGGTTTGTCCTCGAAACTATGAGGACTCACCAATTCGTCAACTCTTCTTGCTTCTTAGAAACCTAGCCTTCAAGAAACTCAATCTCCAAAACCCTACATTTGATTAGAATGTAGGCAATATGCGCTAGTACAAAATGTACCAAGTATGAAACCTAGCACCACATCGTAAGAGCATCTCAAAATGGTTAGATAACATAAGGCATAAGCATAAGAGATAATAACACAGTCATAACATAATCATCATAGTCATAGCATGGTCTCCAATATAAGTATCATATAAACATAGGTCAACAAAAGACATAGTTAATGAGCATAGGAGATAAGTCATAATCATATAAGCATAATTGACTCTGAGTCATATAGACCCTGAGAGAACCATTCTCATGTAACCTCAAAAGCATACATGTGCAAGGCAAGAATAGCATCCCATAATACCACCCAAGCCAAGTATCCCTTTTTGGTCAACTTAATCATGGCCTATATACATGGTCAAGTCTCTAAGCTTCTATACCATAAGTGCACCATACTTCTAGGTAACCTCAAAGCACACTTGTGCAATGCATGAAAGGCATCCCATACTACCCTCCACACTAAGCATAATCTTGAAGTCATCCTAGTCATATTCACACTCCTTCGGTCTTACTTTTGGCTATCTTCATATAGACAAGAGAACTATCACCTTTAGTCAATCATATGTTGGAAGGAAACTATATCAACAACCCAAGATAACATATACTATGTGTGGGAACCCTTCATACCTAACCTTAAGTCATACTTGTGCAATGTATGAATTGCATCTCATACTACTACCCACACTTAGTAGTACTTTAGACTATCATGAATGCTCTGTAGTTGGGGACTTGTCCCTCTTGACTATTTGCCTCTACTCATAAAAGGTACTTCTCTATTTAGTACTGGGCAGGTCACCACACATGAATGAGCACAAGACACCAACTCAAGGCTACCAAGGAATAGCACCCTACTAGGCTAGACCACGATAATAAGCTAATTAACATGTCTACATCACGCTAAGTCAAACTACCATGGAAGGCATACTAACATGCAATTACAAGCTATGTAAGGAAGGATACCAATGTCCCATCTTACCTACCATGCAACACATCCCATGATGCTATGCAAGCTATCCCTAAGAAAGAGTGTATAGCGACCCTTTCAACAAGATACTACCACTTACACAAGAAATCTAATTAAATACTTGCGACATTTAAAAGAGATTAACGATGGCGATATTGATTATAATTTGGTAGAGGGATTAGGTTCATAAAAAAGAAAAAAAGAGAAATAGTTAAGGATGTGCATCCTACCCATTTAAACATTTATTTGATGTCAAATTTATATTGCGCAGAATTTTAACTTATGGTGGAAAAACCCTTCCAAAATTATCTAAGCAAATAACTTACGAGATTTTCATGCATATATTGTCCTCACACTGCAAAAATGATATAAAAAGAATATTACCAACTTTCGAGTACCCAAATTAGGTGGTTCATGCTTCACACAAACATTCCAAAACAAGTAGTAAATTTAATATATTACAAGACTTGGGCTTACACACCCCAAAAGAACAAAACATATAGCCATACTTATATTACAACCCATGGTGACATGATCAAACTAGCCCTCCAAATTTCATGTAAATATACAACACATAGATCATGTTTAACTCCCAAGGTTTATACAAAATATAGATGCCTATATGAAAATGTGATCTTCCTTAAGGATCTCAAAATCCCCATCTCCAATGGACAGCTTCATGCCTCCTCTCGATGATTCCCTACGATAGAGACAACTATTGCTAAGCATATAGCTTAGTAGTGGAAAAACTATAGGTTCGGAGCCGTCATATTCACCAAGCTACCTTTCTCAAGTCATAGGCAGTACAATTGAAACATAACAAATAAATCAAGTAAACAATATATATAAAGAGTATCAAGTTTGATATTTTGAGATCCAAATGTCAAGAATGCTCATAGCACCATTTTCCAAGAGATTCTATAACAAGGCTCGCCCAATATATACATCATGTCGTCCCACCAAGCACAAGTAGGTATCAAGAAGAGTCGACGCCCTGTATCAAGAAGGGTCAAATCCCAATAATCAAGATAAGCAAGAACCATATTAAAAATGGGTTTCTAGTTTGTACTTAAAATGGACAACTTACATTCTTAAGACGAACAAAAAATCCAGAGTCAAGATGGCAAATGATCTGAATCAAGAGGCATGTCATTAGTGACAAAGTCACAGCCACAAGAAGGACAAGGTCCCAACAAGAGTGTCAGGTGATCAAATAATATGTACAAGTGGGCAAGTTACACAAGTGTCGTTAATGTCTTAAAGGATACCAACACGACAATGCAAAGTGACAAGAGGTAACCAAGGTACCAAAATAAACATTCAGATATACCAGCAGGTAAAAAGAGTGCATGTACAAGTTTATACGCAAACCTCAGTTCTTTAGCACATAAACAGTCCAACACAACTTCAAGAGTTCAAACCGTAGACAAACAAGCGTATCAAGGTCTTCAACTTGTACACGAGTATATGCAACCTTAAAAAATGAATTTAATAACTTATTTACTTTCTAGTAGCTCAATAATGATGACTTAACACAGGGTTATCATCACAAGTAAGCCTAGCCTCTACAAATACGACTATGCTCCCAAAATAGTAATTCTGGCCAACAAAGTACTCCATGTCGCAACTTAGATTTGAAAGGAAAAATGGCAAAACTGGTCTTTATATTCTTCATAAAATATGTAGGTACATTCTTAAGCTTGCAAATAATCAAGAATCACCGAAAAATACATTTTGTCAAAAATGTATATTCAAAACACTAACAGTTTATCATACAGGATATCAAATTCCGAAATCTGAACAGAAATTGCTATATGTTGCGTCCCGTATTTCGAATCCATAACAGCTAAATTAGAGTTTTAAATAAACATAAGGGTTGTAGGTATACCAATTATCTTTCCCAATCATATTTATTTACTGTAAACGAAGTTCTAGAGATCTAGATATGCATAAAATACCAAACACTACCTAGCTCAGAAACAGATTTTATCACTTACTGTCACGACCCGAGAGTACCCCCTAGTCGTAACATGGCGTATTCGACCCCGAAGAGGTCTTATACGAGCCACATAGTCATTCATTGCATTCAATAATGAAAATAGTGCGGAATAAAAAACTTATTTACATCCACATATTCAAACTTCATTAAAACAACTTTAAA
>JAJOOO010024818.1:0-22352 GCA_029582685.1 Solanum piurae
GTGGAGTGTTAAAGAATGACAAAAGTCTCACATCGGTGGTTAATGAGATGGGTGGACTCCTTATAAGGCTTGGGCAATCCTCCTCCCTTTGAGCTAGCTTTTGGGGTGTGAGTTAGGCTTAAGACCTAATTTAACAATAACTTATCATCTATTTTAATATATTCTTATTATTAATCATAGTTAGTTTTCAATATATATCTCAAAATATTAATTTCATAAAATTATTGTTCTATTTAATGCTTCGAATGCGTCAAAACGGAGGAAGCAGAACTTATTACGTTTACTCCAAGAAAGACATGTTTATCAATTTTTTAGGAGACAGTGACGAATTCAGAATGTTCATTAAATAATTTAATATTTATTATATATATAATATAAATTTAATTTTATATTAATAATGTAATTTTCTATCTGAAAAATTTGAATGAACACCTCAATCCTGACTAGCTCGTCCCCTAATTATTATCGGTGGTTATATGTTAGCATCTGCATGTTATTTGTCTCTGACTATTTTTGTGCTTTGCTGTTACGTTGAACGAAAGACAACGAAAGGGGTCTCCATGCAATATGCATGTATTATTTCATTGTTGGTGGTGTCAAATTTTTCCTAATATTTTTTTTATCTCTATTCTATTATATTAATAAAATTTGTGGCCTTTAATTTATTTTGTTGACTTTGAAGACATATATCATGTTGTTTGACTTAGACAAATCACCAGTCGTTTTTGCTTCCGCCTCCCGATGTTCGAAATCCACATTAGAGTCTTGATTAAATCTAAATTACACATTGTAAGATCTATTTGGAGGTGGAGCTCAGAGGTGTATTTAGGATTTTGAGATGATCGGTGCACTGTTATAAAAAGGTTGATCTATAATATAAATTTGATCGATTCGACATTTAGGTTTTTACTATTGAAAACCGTTAAAATTTTAAAATTATAGGTCTAAAATTAATTTATATATATATATATATATATATATACCGATTACGACTTGGAGAAGTGTTATCTAATTTTAGAAAGAAAAATAAAACAAGATAAATATAAAAATTCAAATTTCTAACCTCGTGGAGAGAGGTGCACCCAGTCATAATCGCATTATGTGATACTTCAAGTGTGGGTTCACACATTTATACTTCAATATATTTTTAAAAAATATAACACTATTATATATGATCTCGGGAGGGGACCATGGGTTCACGTGAACCCGGTGACCCCTCCCCTAGATATGCCTATGGACTGGCGCTCCCAACAAGATTTTCTCCATATCCACGACTTAAACTTGAGACATCTGGTTAAAAGTGTAAATAAGTCTCATTACTGCACCATAATCCAACATTTAACTCGACTTGACTTGACTATTACTAAGTAGTTTTAAGTTTGTGGCTCTCTTTTTTTCCTTTTTATATATCTCTCTCTTGTACTTCTTCCGTTTTAGTTTAATTTTTTCTTGTACTTCTTCCGTTTTAGTTTAATTTTTTATGTTTGATTAGATAAGAGTTTAAGAAAATAAATAAATAAATTTTATCCTCGGTTTTTTTTGTAATTTATGAAACTTCTAGACCGATAACGATCTAAAGATCATTTTTAAGCAAATTGATTTTTTTATAAAAAGATATTAAACCATAGTCTATTGTATTGTCATTAATATTGTATGAGTAAGCATTAGTCCTGAATCTAATATTGTTCCAAAGGACAATTTTTCGACAATATTTACACACTTAAAATAATAGAAACAAAAATCTGAATGATGACCTAAAAAGGGCATGTGCGTTTTACAACTATTAAAATTGTAGAAATTACACTTAATGAACTTGAAAATAAATGATTTAAAGCTTTGACCATGCTTGCCTCATGAGAAAATCGGTAAAAAATTAAAATTTGTTAACGTTAAAGTTTTGTACCTAAGGCGAACTGGACCAAAAGTTCACACCATGCTTTTCAACGAAATTTTCTTGAGGGAAGTCTTCGTTTTTCTTTACAGGATTTGGATCAATGGGGTAAAGATTCCGGTGTTTACCAAAAAATTTTGAATTATTTTCTCTATTCGGATTGATTGCCTTTTTTTTATCAACATTACCCACCTCGAAAGCTATTCATGACTTTGGGCCAAACCAAAATGTGGGCCACACCATATTAGAGTTTGGGCTGAGTGGGAAAGCTGCATATGAACAAAGTTTGAAAGGTTATAGGTCCTTTTCGAGATATTTGATTTAAGGAAAATGATACAAATCACACTCATTAGATAAAGTATTCACCCAAAAAGGATCAAATCCAATGTAATTATTTTGATTGGACCGAAAACTCAAAATATTTATCTGATTACGCTCTTTGATTTTATTCAGTGAACCACTGCTAATACCATCAGAGTATATATATATTTTGATGATATATACTCTGATAGTATCAAACACTAACGGAATAGTCTTTTCACTGAATAATTGTATGTTTCTCCTTGATGCCATCAGAGTATATATATACTCTAATGATATCTAGGAGTAACTGAATAGTGTTTTCACTAAAGCACTACTTCTTCCTCTTTGATATCATCAGGATATATACATATATATATATATATATATATATATATATCGTGATGGTATCAAGCAGGGGGTAGCCGCTGATAAATAGATTCTTTTTTGGGGTGAGTGTTCTTTTCCCTTTGATTTAATTATTTAACTTTTATTTGTTTGTTAGATTATTAGAATGGTCAAAGTAAATGATGAACAAAACATATTGGATAATCAGATGCTTAACAAAGTTTTAATGTCTCATTATGCTTCTTGCCTCCTTTAAAACAAATTAAGAAGTTGATATGCAACTACTTAACGCATATGGTGTCTTTGTATGATACTATTCAATAAAGATCGATAAAACAAAAGCTCTCAAGCAATAATTTAACTCCTTGTGCCAATCATATTTTCTAAGAATCCATCATTGGATCCCTCTAAGAATTTCTTGTTACCATTTTATGTGTCTTTTTTCTCTTTATTTTTATTCCCTAGAAATTATCCCCATATATTAATTAAAACTCGAGGCTTGTCTTATAATTTTTCTTTATTTCATTCGTATTAAATCAAGGGAAACTTTCAAAAACACTTATTCGCTACAGTTTCACTATTACAATTCGCAGCTATACTTTGGTTTGCAACGCATTTTTATTAGTTGATTTTTTTTGTGAGTTTCAGAGAAAAATATATAAATATTACTAATTGATTTGTATCAAAATGAATACATATTAGGAGGAGAGAGGCGAGCGAGATCGAGAGGAGGATAGAGTGGATGAATACATGTTGTATTCATTGTATGACGAATTCAATTGATACATGATACAAATACAGTTGATACAAAACACACATATAGTTTTTTGAATATAATTGATATAAATTACAAATCTCTCACCTATATTTAATTGCAGTGATACATAATACATCTGAAGGAACGGATGAATGCATTTTGCATTCGTATGAATCACAAATACAATTGATACAAAATATAAATATAGTCGATACAAAATACAAAAATAGTTTTTCGAATAATTAATATAAAATACAAATCTCTCACCTATTTTTGACAGAATACAATTGATATATAATAATTTCTTCGTATTGCTAGGGGCGAGGGGGGGGGGAGAGTGCAGTGGGAGGAGAGAGGCAATGGAGAGAGGGAAAGAAAAGAGAAATTTTCTATAAAATCCTACATACAACTATGAATTGTAATATTTTAAACTATAATAATTTATCATAAATATATATCAATGTTTGCCTTGTTACGTAATTTTCTCTTAAATCAATACATGTATTGTAGGTAGAATAGATTAAAATAAATAAATATGAGGGCATCTAGTTTAGAAAAATATGTACAAATTACAAAGTATATACTTTATATTAAGTATAATATAATATACAGTATACAACATATATATTAATAATGTATACTTTGATTATATTGATAAACTTATTATTCGATGTATATATATCCGTAACTTTCTCTTAAAATATTTTATAAAACAAGAAGGTACAACTGTGTACAACTCACTACGTTTTGTACTATCATTTAAGTGGTATTCTTTGGAGATAGTGATCTTACTAGATAGTTCTAATTGATTGCAAGTACAATATTGTTATTGTTCTTGTCACTTAGGCACCAATAAAAAATCTCTCTCGACAAAGATGAATAATTAAATAAAAAGGATCCCAAAATTGTTTGAATATGTTTTATGTAGCAAGATATGTTTAATTGATTCATGAATATGTATTGGATGGACACAAAAGATTGTAAATATCAAATACTAAAATTTTAACTGTGAACTCAATTATTATTACCTATAGTGTCTCATTTTATGGAGAGAAATCTAAGTAGGCACTATTTGGACATGATTTTAAATCATTGATCTGAATTTAGGTTGATTCGAAGTTAAAGAAATTTTATTTGTACATAGTTGTAAATTTTTTTCTCATAAATATGAAATACAATAATTTGTGAAAACTATCGAACTTTTCTAATTTTTACAATCTTATTAAATGAGCAAATCATAATTCACAAAGACGGTGTCGAATATCTTAAGACGCCGTATTACTAGACTATGTTTCTTTTATAAATAAATACTAGTGATTACATACTATTATAAACTTTCAAATTAATAGAATTTTACAAAGATCGACTAGTCCAATAAATTGTCAATAATAGTAATTAACTATTCTTTAATATAATTTTTCGACGCTGTATATTTAATCTCTTCGTGCCGAGCATACAATTTAATTTAATTTTTGTAAAATTTAAAATTATGAACTTTTTTGAAAAATAAATATAAACTTATTTGTCTAAGTTTAAATTTTTCTTTTTTAAAAAAGTTTGAAATCAAAATTTCAAATTACTTTAGGGATTAAAGTTGTTAGAGATAGTACAAAGTGGAAATTCCTTTTAATTTGGGCGGTGGTGAGATTCGATTTCAGAACTCTTGCCTGCTCTGACACCATGTTGAAGTGTGTGACCAATTCATCTAAAAGTTTAAACTATTAGAGAGAACACATTTTTATTAGTTAATGATATTTTCAATAAAAATAGATATAAAACGATAAATTATTTACTGGACAAGTATGGTACATAATGCACTTGGTTGTTTGATTTTATTATCACACATTGAATTTGTAATAGTGCCAAAAACATTTGCAGTTACCAAACAAACTTTCAAAATTTCTTTTCTCCTTCCTATGGTAATAACAACAACTGTAAAATGCAAAAAAAAAAAAAAAAGTGAAAGAAGAGAGGCATGAATGCTTTGTTGACGGAGGTTCAGAAGCTTATTATAGTAACTCATTATGTGTTGTCATTTGAGAAATTCCCAATGCATTTTGTTTAAGATACAAACAATGCTGTTTTTCCCTTATTTATTCCATGGAGATATCTACTTCATTCCTCCTTCCTCTCTCAATTCACCGCGGTATGCTTTTTCTTAATTTCTCTACACAAATCCCCTGTAGTTGTTTCCTCGACAACGATTTAACTTATATACACTGACAGTAGTATAAGATACTTGGCCTAGTTTAAATGTGATAGTAGTATAAGTTCAAATCTTTCAAGAATGTTTATGGTTTGCTATTTGTTTTGAATAATACATTTTCATGAATAAGTGATAGAATCTGATGCATTTAGAATTTTGAGCTACAGAAATTTGTGTGTAGCTTTAAAGTATACTCTCAAAGATTAAACAATTGGTTTAATGAAAAATTATCATATGTTATCTTGTTATTTAGCTAAAGTTAAGGCAAAATAAACCTTTTTAATCGAATAGTCTTGATGTTATTTCAGCTGTAAAAAGTTTTACATTTGTCAGGTCATGTAAAAGTAGTTACAGATAACTTTTTATAGCAAGCATAGATTGCAAAACATGGTAAATGACCTGTTACAACATGTAAAATTACACCGATAATGTGAGTCCGTATACGTCTTGTTTACCATTCATATTCTTCAATCTCTTGCAAGGTTTATGTTAAAAGTGATTTAAATGAACATTTTTTCAAATGTAGATCTTTTTATCAATTGTTGGCTGAGGGGTTCAATCAATTGATCAGCTACCATGGGCACAGAAAAGATAACCACTACTCTGGAGGCTATCAACAATGAGACTGTTGATCTGGTAAAATTTAGTTTTAAGTATTACTACAAAGCAATGAATTGTACTAAATGATGCAGACTACTTAATGTATTGTGTCTAATTCTCGATACAAGTATTAGTCGTGGTGAAAAAACTGTCGTTGATGAAATACGAATTAATGAGAATGTTCTGACCTTAATCTATTGTATATTCACTTGACAGGAAAACATTCCTATTAAGGAGGTTTTCGAGAATCTGAAATGTACAGAGGAGGGACTCAACTCCGCGGAGGTTGAGAAACGTTTAAATGTGTTTGGTCATAACAAACTCGAAGAGAAAAAGGTCTCTCATCTTCAATATATACAATCCTTTTTCGCCTTGAAGAAAATTTTCTAATTTGTATATCTAAATATATATATCTTTTCCACCCTGCATTTGACAGGAGAGTAAAATACTGAAGTTTTTGGGATTCATGTGGAATCCTCTTTCATGGGTAATGGAAGCAGCAGCAATCATGGCTCTTTTTCTTCCACATGGAAAGGTACATTACTTTGTGTTAGTTACAAATTTGCATTAACGCCTTTTTGAGCTGAGGGTAAATACGTTGTTGTTGTTGTTGTCGTCTTGAAGACCGTACAAGAATTTAGAAATAACTGATGTTTGTTGTGTTATTTTTGGTTACAGCACAAGGGAGTTGATTATCAAGACTTTGTTGGCATTGTTTCACTACTTATCATAAACTCAACAATTAGTTTTATAGAAGAGAATAACGCTGGAAATGCGGCTGCTGCTCTTATGGCTCGGTTAGCTCCAAAAGCCAAGGTCAGATAATTAGTAGCTCGAAAACCATGACCTCTTCATGTAATTATTAAGGTTGCAATAGACTAATAGTCCAAGAATATTCATTCATATGTATCAGGTTTTACGGGATGGGAAATGGAATGAAGAGGATGCAGCCGTGTTGGTTCCTGGAGACATCATTAGCATAAAACTCGGGGATATAATTCCAGCTGATGCACGTTTACTTAACGGTGATCCATTGAAAATTGATCAGGTATCAGTTGAATCATTGGTCTATGTCACTAGCAACTCGGCCTGAATGATTGGTTTTTAATTAAGCTTGTTTCCCTGCAGTCTGCTCTTACAGGAGAGTCCCTTCCAGTTACCAAAAATCCCGGTGATGGTGTATACTCTGGGTCAACATGTAAACAAGGTGAAATAGAAGCTGTTGTTATTGCTACCGGAGTTCACACTTTCTTTGGAAAAGCTGCTCATCTAGTGGAAAATACTACACATGTTGGACATTTTCAACAGGTGAGGAGCACATATATTCTACTCGTTATTCCTTTATGCTAGGACCGAAAACCATAATACTGTACTAGTCGTAACTAATCTTATTTGATGGTTTCAGGTATTAACTTCTATTGGTAACTTTTGCATCTGCTCTATTGCAACTGGTATGATCATTGAGCTCATTGTAATATTTGGGGGACAACATCGACATCCTCGTGAAGCTGTTGACAGCCTTCTTGTTCTGCTCATTGGTGGAATTCCCATTGCCATGCCAACAGTTCTCTCCGTAACTATGGCAATTGGTTCTCATCGATTATCTCAGCAGGTGTGTTGAGTTCTCGGTGTAATATATCGATTTTGTAGATATGAGGAAAGTTTAAACTGTTTCTAGAGTATCTGAAAATGTTAATAACTGACAAGTAACTGATACCGCACATAATTGCAGGGAGCTATTACAAAAAGAATGACAGCTATAGAGGAGATGGCGGGGATGGATGTCTTGTGCAGTGACAAAACTGGCACTCTAACTTTAAACAAATTATCAGTGGACAAAAATCTGATTGAGGTGGTCCTTCAATCCTCTTTTAAAAGCTTTTTGTCAGATGTGCATCACTAAAACTAAACTGATACTATCATAAGTATAGTCTCGTAACGATAATCATTAGATGGGAGTGTCTATGTACCTTTGCAAAATCGATTCTGGAACACATATCAGAAATCCTATTGTACTTATTTGGTAACTTTTTTTTATTGTGTTGCCATGAGCAATCAAAATGTCAAAATTAGTTGAATAGTGATATAAAATTACAACCTTCACCTCATGGCATAAGACAGTCCTTAGATTCATCTATTGCATTTGTCCTGAGCAGCCAGAAGTTTTTCATCAAGCTATATTGATCACTGATCAGTGCATATTGTGAACCAAAAGTTGTTGATTTCAATTGAATTTTATAGGTTTTTGCGAAAGATGTTGAAAAGGATATGGTAGTTTTGATGGCTGCCAGAGCTTCCAGGCTGGAGAACCAAGATGCAATTGATACCGCGATAGTGTCCATGCTTGCTGACCCTAAGGAGGTAAATGCTGCAACTGTTCGGCTTTTACTCTCTTCGTCCTTAAGCAACTTGAAAAAATGTACACTTCTATATAGAACTTTTTTAAAGCATTTCTGATGCATTTGAATGGACAAGAACCGTCTCATGCAAGTCTCTCTTTAGCTACTAAACTTTTATGCAACTCTTTTATCAATTTGTTACTGTGAAAAAGACTAATATTGTTCGATTCGACTGATTTTCATGGAAGGCACGAGCTGGTATCACAGAGGTTCATTTCCTTCCGTTCAATCCAACTGATAAGAGGACAGCTCTTACCTACCTAGACAGCACCGGTAAAATGCACAGAGTGAGCAAAGGTGCTCCAGAGCAGGTAGAGGATGCATGCTTTTAATAATTAATAACAGTTTTCAGTCAATTTAGAGCACATGACGGTTAAGATTGTGATTTTTGGTTCGTATCCATCACAACGGTGTAATGCATTACTCAAAGTTATTCCAACACTTATTAAACTCTTCTGATCATATGTTCTCTGTAACTTTTAGATTTTGAACCTGGCTTGGAACAAATCAGACATTAAAAATAGAGTCCATTCAGTGATAGATAAGTTTGCTGAGCGTGGGCTTCGATCTCTTGCAGTCGCTCGTCAGGTACTTAGGCCACTGACTTCTCAATTTCAGTGAAGTTGTTATTTACAAGATGATGACTGTTGCGAGTTTATTCTTCGTATAGGAAGTACCAGAAGGTACAAAGGATAGTCCTGGTGGCCTTTGGGAATTTGTTGGTCTTCTCCCTCTATTCGATCCACCACGTCATGACAGTGCTGAAACAATTAGAAGAGCTCTCGAACTTGGAGTTAGTGTTAAGATGATTACAGGTTTGCTCAACAGATAGTCCTTTTACATTGCTACCTTTTCTCGCTATAATGCAAAATAGCTGTTAATTCTCAACTGGTATTTGGACTCATATTCTAGCTGACTTGTGGTATTATTACCAGGTGACCAGTTAGCTATAGGTAAAGAAACTGGGAGGCGTCTTGGAATGGGAACGAACATGTATCCTTCATCATTTTTGCTTGGAGAACAAAAGGATTCCTCAGCTGCAGTCCTTCCAATTGAAGAACTCATTGAAAGTGCTGATGGATTTGCCGGTGTCTTTCCTGGTAAGTTAGAGGCGAAATACTCCCTTTGTTTCCATTTTTTTTTTTTTTGTCTTACTTTCATTTGTAGTCTGTTTATAAAAGAATGTCTCTTTCCCTTTTTTTGGAACTTTTTAATTTCAACTTTCCACATGAAATGTTTATTTTGTATCATAATCTGTATATATTACTCCTTGCAGAGCACAAGTACGAAATTGTGAGAATCTTACAAAGCAGGAAACACATTTGTGGTATGACTGGTGATGGAGTAAATGATGCACCTGCACTGAAGAAAGCCGATATAGGAATTGCTGTAGCAGATGCAACAGATGCAGCTCGGGGTGCTTCGGATATAGTTCTGACTGAACCAGGACTAAGTGTCATTATCCATGCTGTATTGACAAGCCGTGCCATTTTCCAGAGAATGAAAAATTACACAGTTAATAAAAATTCCACTTACTTCATCTCACAGAGAAAATTAAACTAGTACTTTTAAGTATATCTTTACATAGTACTTATTCTTAATCTTTCATTTGTCCAGATATATGCAGTGTCCATCACAATCCGTATTGTGGTAAGTTACCCTTAGTCATTACATTCTGGAACCTGAACTATATGCGATATAAAAGAAGGAGAACATATTCCTTCCTCTCTTTTGCAAAATGTAACTCATGTTTGTGATGGACCAAACAGTTGGGATTCATGTTGCTGACTGCATTTTGGAAATTCAATTTTCCCCCCTTTATGGTCCTTGTCATTGCCATTCTTAATGACGGTGAGGGCTCATACGCGTTAATTGAACCATTGTATTCTTCCTCTACATTCGTTAATTTAACTGTTGTAAATTGTTTTGCAGGCACAATCATGACTATATCCAAGGACAGAGTGAAGCCATCTCCACTTCCTGACAGTTGGAAGCTAAGTGAAATATTTGCAATAGGAATTGTGCTAGGCAGTTACCTCGCCTTGATGACCGCTTTATTCTTCTATTTAACTTTTGAGACCAGCTTCTTCGCGGTACTTGCCCCTTGTTACATCTATGCAACTTGGATAACTATTGAACAATGAATTTAAGCTGATCATGTTCCTTTTTCTTCAGAACACCTTTCACGTGACAGATTTCAACAAACATATTCCAGAAAATAAGGTCATCACTGATTCTCTAAATGCAAAACTAGCTTCAGCTGTATATCTCCAAGTTAGCACCATCAGCCAAGCATTGATCTTTGTTACACGGTCCCGAGGATGGTCATTCATGGAAAGACCTGGGCTACTCCTTGTTGCTGCCTTTATTGTTGCTCAGTTGGTAAGTATTTCCCTTCTTTATTCTCCTTTCATCTAGTGGACCAACACGCGATTTATCCTCATTTTCGCTCCTCATTTCTATTGCAGGTTGCAACTTTTATGTCTGCTATGGTTACATCTGTTAAATTTGCTGGTATTGAGAAGATCGGATGGAGATGGACCGGTGTGATTTGGTTGTTTAATATTATTACATATTTTCTCCTTGATCCCATCAAATTTGCTGTTCGATACGCTCTTAGTGGTAGAGCCTGGGGCTTACTACTGAACCAAAAGGTAAGCAAATTCATACAAGGCCATACATTACTTTGATTCTAGACATACATATAATGTAACGTATTTGCATTTATCAGACGGCTTTCACCAACAGAAAGGACTTTGGTAAGGAAGCTCGCGAAGCAGCATGGGCTGCTGAACAGAGGACAATTCATGGCCTTCAATCAGTAGAAACTAAAACATTTCCAGAGAATTACACTTTCAGGGAGATCAGTGTAATGGCTGAGGAAGCAAAAAGGCGCGCAGATATTGCAAGGTTAACACCCTTTCAACCTTATAATCTCAAATTAGAAGCTTAACTCGCCTACATTTGATTGTATCGTTCTACTTGACAGGTTGAGGGAACTTCACACACTTAAAGGGAAGGTAGAGTCATTTGCAAAGCTTAGAGGATTAGATGTTGATCATGTCAATCCACATTACACCATGTAACGAGAGGAGAGTCTTCCGATATCATTCCCCTTTTCTCATTTGTGGAGTTCTTCGCCTTGTTTTAGTTTTTATCATTTGCTCAATTTGTCAAATAAACCAAGCTTTTTTCAAACTACATTCTGTATGCTGCAGCAAAGTGCAAGTTTGAGTTAGTCCCTTTATTAATTCTTTTGAGAGTCTACAGAAGCTGTGACAAGAAAGAAACACTAAAAAGAGATTCAGTTACTATGCTATATGTTAGGCTGATGTAATGAAAGATTCATGGAATAGATTATTGAATTATAACAGATTGTGGAGTAAAGCTAAATACTTGTTTATTCATGATGTGTAGTTTGAATTTTGAGAAGTTTTGACCAAAGTCAACATTTTGGATTAACAAACTCAGAACGGAATTACAACGGCTCCGTTAGGACTTAGGATTGGAAGGTGATTTAGAATTAGTTGATGGTTGGTATCTTAGTATTGGTCACATACACTCATTTTATTAGGTCCGGAATGTGATTTTTTACTTAGTTTGATGATTGGTATTGGTCACATATATTCATTTTGTTAGGTCTGAAAAGTGATTTTTGACTTAGTTGGATACTTGGATGGTTGGTATCAATCACGTACATTCATTTTGCTCCTTAAAAACATCTACAAGATAGACCTATTTATAGTATTTGAGGGTGATTGAAATTTGTTGAATCGTTCCAAGAGAAAGACTAAATCTAACCAGTAAACTTCATACACAACAAATTATGCCCTTTGGATATCGGACTCCTCTAGAACTATGAAAATTATTAAAAAATCATTCATAATTTCTATTAAATCAAAACAATAAAGTTTGTGTTAACTTTTTAACGGAGATCAAAAGTAAGTCCTCTAAGAAACTGTTTTAAGAGATTATTTAAACCCACTTGGCCACTTCAAACATGTAATATAAAATTAAGACCATTTTATTAGTAAAAATTTATATATTTGAAAGTATTTTAATCATTGAAGGACATATATAATATGGTTCCTAATTCCTATATGGATGCCAGTGATATCGACATATATAAAATAATAATAAGATAAGGCACCTAGTCATTGATGACTTGGACAAATAAGGGCAACACGTAATAATAATATAATATACTTTAATTTTTCACGTGTTGGGAAAGCAACTCCATACTAGGGGCGGAGCCAGCATACCGTAGGGGTTCATTTAAATTTCCTAAAAAAATATTACTATTTATACATGATTAAAATTATTTTTTATGTGTATATAATAGATGTTAAAACTCATTCGATTAGTTGATGTGTTTATTTCTTCAAATTTTAAATATCTTATTAGAAATTCTAACTCCGTCACTATTCTTACTTATTTGTTAATTATAATCATTTGGCTTTATTATATATGATGTGCCATCTCATGCATGATTCATGTTTTAAGAACAATAAAAAATCTGAGAAAATGCTAAATTAATAATACAATCATGTTCGTTTATTATAGAGGTTTTATTTAATTTCTTCAAGTTCCCTTTAATTTATTTTTTGTAGTAAAGCATGTAATTTTACGGAATTAATAATTTAAAAATAATAAATTTGAAATAGATATGTTCCATGAGCTCCGAACAGATAATTGGAAGTCACGTGTGGTTATGCTTTCCACGCAAAATAGCTCACAAGTCCCAAAATACTTTCTCGCGTTTCATTTTATTTGGCCCTTACACTAAAAATAAATATTTTATTTTATTTGTTCATTTTAATAAATTAAGAAAGTTTTTTTATACTATTCTTATATAAAAATATAGTATTCAAATTTTAAAGTTTCATAATATTATTAGTAAAATAAACCTCTAATTACATTTTTCTTAAAAAATATGTTATGTTCATAAAGGTCAAGAAATATGAAACGAAGAGAATAACATATTTCATTCCTAATGAAGTTACTAAACAGAATAATGAGACGTTTATTCTTAATCAAAAGTCTTAGTTTAAACTTTGATGATGAAGTTTCATCGTTAATAAAAATTTGAAGTTCCTACTTTAAGAATGAAATAGCTTTTAATAGCAAGTATTTTCTTGTGATGTTATTAAAACTATGTTGAATATGTCCAAAGGAAAAAAAAGATAATCTTTTTAAAGTTAACTAGATCGAAAAGTAAAATAAACAAATTGAAATCGATTGGTAAATCTTTGGATCCACTCAAATCAATCTTTGGTGTTCCACTATGTTTCCTCTCTAACAGTGACTTCATAATTGTCTTTCCTGTTAATTTCAATTTTCTTGCCTGTTTTCTACAATGAGTATTTGTTACTACTAAACAACATAACTTTATAAATATCTTTTGCACCTTATTTGTCTCTAATAAAATATTTCTTAATCAAGGTTCATTTTCCACCACAATATTTTGCCACCTAAGACCATGATACTTTTTTTTGGTTGTATTGTATTTGTACCTTAATTAAATTACCCCTTTTGTGTTCACTTGTTTCTTCAAAAATTTTAGTATTCTCCCATTGGTAGAATATGCCCAAGAAATCCTCTCTTTTTTTTGTAGTTGACGAGGGATTTTGTCAATCTTAAGTTTTTATTTTATTTTTTGTCAACAAAGTTCAAGATTTTGAGACCATTTAGTTGGTTTCATTGGACTGAGCTGTCTGGAAGTTAGTTTAAAGACAAGAAAAAGGCTTTGTTTTTGTAGTGTGTGAAAGAATGGAGCTGAAATTGGTTGATTCCAAATCATTATTTTTGTCTACTTTTGAGCTGATGAAATCAAGTTCATTTCTTGACACAAAGCTAAGGTTTGGTCTCACTAGGACTCATAAGTTATGTTCTTGCAGAGGTAAATTCTCTAATGTGGAAAAAATGAGATTTTTTTTGTTTTTTTAGTGTTAATCATTCATCATTGTATGTTCTGTTTAGATTTTTGGATTTTTCTAAGTTTTATTAGAAGATCATAAGGCCAGTTCAATGTTCTTACTGCAATTTATGACCAAAGAAGCTATGTTGTTTGGACTCTCCAAAATGATGTTGCACCTATGAAGGGTCCTCTGAAAATGCTCTATTTTGGAGGATCGGACAGGCACCCGTTGATATTCTTGACGAGTCCGAGCAACATAGCAAAGAAGGGGAGATAAGTGCAATTTCACAGTTTTTTTTAATATTATCTGAGAACTTGTACATGTTTACCAAGTTTATTCCATTTTAGTCATGTTTGCCTTTTTGAGGTTTACTAATCTTTTGTCTCCAGCAGAAAATGTAGAGAACTTGTTCTAGAGAAAGTGTTTTTCTTAGTTTTTATTTCTTGTAATATTGGATTTAGACGAGTTTAAATGGAGTGATATGAACAATAAGGATTCATATAGACCCCCATCTTGCTTGGAATTGATGCGTAGTTGTTGTTGTCGTAGAACAATGTACCATGAGTCAGTACAACGTGCATCTTTACTTAGAGGATTACACACTCACTGCAGAAATGTACTGCCTGAATCTGAGACGATAACATTTCATATGGTAATACCATAAATAGATGATATCAGTTTGAGACATGTTTGGGATTGAGGTGTACGTAGTTACATCTTCCGATATTGATATTGGCTTTTGCCTGTTTTACATCCAGGTGTTGTACTCAAGGCTTCGCGTTCAAGTGCTTCTTATGATGCTGCAAGTTCAGTTAGCAAAGAAAATTTTATACTTGACGAATTTTCTTGTCAGATAAATGGTAAAAATTGTTCAGGACTGTATCTTAGAGATGTAAGAGTGCTTGATGCTTCTGATGATGAATATGGAGGAATACTCATTAATCCACAAACACTACCATCCAATCCCAATCTATTTGCATCTGTACTTCGTGAATCGCTGTCTCACTGGAAAATGAAGGTACTTCCTGAGCAGTAATAAACATATTGACCTCTCTTTATCTTTATGTAGAATTCCACAACTACATTTACCTTTATGTTGTTTACTGATTATTTCGAGGAAGCTATTGCGTTTACATTTTCTGGCTTGTCCTATTGCCAAAAGGCTTGTGATTGCAGACGATTGGTGTCACCAGTCTGAGTGTTTCTTCAGATATAAATACATTATTACAGTTCATGGAACACCTAGTTTCTAATTGGCGTTGCACGCTGCAGGGGAAGAAGGGAGTTTGGCTTAAACTACCAGTCGAGAAATGTGATCTAGTTCCAATTGCAGTAAAGGTATTGACTTTTAATAATATCCGAACACAGATAGCTTTTTTGAAGAACAAAGTTTATATCATGTTCCTTTAGCTTCCGATGCTAACTCTTCTTTCAAGCTAAACTCTAAAATAACTAATTTCATAGGAAGGATTTCAATACCATCACGCGGAAAGAGGATATCTCATGATGACATATTGGCTCCCCGATGATCCCTGCATGCTTCCTTCTAATGCATCTCATCAAGTTGGAGTTGGGGGTTTTGTGATCAACGACAAAAATGAGGTATTAGCTTTTAGAAAGACACTCCTAATTACTATATATTGCTTCTACAGTCCCTTGACCTCGAGAAATGTCTGCTTTAGGTGCTTGTTGTACAAGAGAAACATTCTACACCAGCTATATCAGGCCTATGGAAAATACCAACTGGTTTCATTCTTGAGGTATGTTCTGGTTACAATTTTGTTTGTTAACAACATTATATATAGAAACGTGATATCTTTGCCTCAATCCGTAAACTCATTCTACCTTTTAATGCCAATATCAGTCGGAGGAAATCTTTACAGGAATCGTGAGAGAAGTGAAGGAGGAGACTGGGGTAAGTATTCGTAGGAACATATTTTCCCTGTAGATATGTAATCTAAAACGAGTATTCGCTATCTTAACTATGGTTTTTTCTGGTTATCTTTCCAGATTGATACTGAATTTGTGGAGGTTATGGCTTTCAGGTGAGAAACGTTTGTCCTCTACATCATGATTCTATCTTTGAAGAGATTTTTAGAAAGGATGAATCTGATGTAGAAATTTTGTTCTTTTTAAGAAATGAAAACTATACAACTTGAATACTAATTTTGCTTGTAGCTATTAGACATGTTATTCAAGTACAAACACATGAATTAGAATGTGAAAACAGTGATTGCACTGTCTAACAGTAGTTGTTGATTTACATTTTCCGAAGTACAGACCCTTATTCAAGTTAACATCTGTTCCTTTTCAGGCATGCTCACAATGTAGCTTTTGAAAAGTCGGATTTATTCTTCGTCTGCCTATTAAGACCCCTGTCAACAAGAATCGCGGTTGATGATCTGGAAATTCAGGCAGCCAAGGTAAAGCATATTAACAAATCCGTCATTTATGACATTTTAACATTCCCCTCTTTCCATTTCAATGATCGTTGTGTTCATATTGTATATTGTATCCCTCCGTTATCAGTACTCCTAGAGTAAAGAAACAATAAAACCTCAAGAATATTAAGAAACAAGACTATGTTGCATATTCATTCATGTCTAAGCTGCTTTTCTTTACAATGCAGTGGATGCCTCTAGTCAAATTCATCGAGCAGCCACTAATTCAAGCAGATAGCATGTTCAAAAAAGTCATAGACATTTGCATTGCTCGGCTGGGAAAGCGTTACTGTGGATTATCTGTCCATCAACTAGTCTCTACATTTGATGGTAAACTATCCTCCTTGTACTTCAACACAGTTGAAGATTCAGATTCGAACTGTAAAGCCAACTAGTACCACAATCAGAATTTGCAATGCATTTTTAGCTCTCGACTTCTCTTTCGATAGAGCTGTATATTGTGTATATATCTTCTGCTGAGGACATGGGACTCTGTAAATATTCAACATCTATATTTCTCATCTTATGACTAATTTAACTTCTAAGTGTTTTTCTGCCACTTCACTAGTATCTTTCTTTGCCCTTATTGTGGCGTTGCCACTTGAGTGAAGTGTCTTTAAACGCCCTTCATCGAAAAAATTATTTTGAGTATATAGAAAAGTATACTAGGTATATTGGTCAAAAGTTACTCATTATACATATATATTAAATTTTGAACACCTTGATGTAAATTATGTCATTGTTTTTATCTCCATCATAATCTGTAGTATATTCCCTAGTTTGTGGTTTCTTCCAATTACTAGTCAATGCACCCATAAGAACTCGAGAATCCCCTGTATGGAGACACCATTGTTTCGCTTGGCATGTACTCTCGGGTCACCACTCATCCGAGTAGGACAAAATGAAAGGAGACAAAACTCACCTCTCCTTTTTTGTCAATCTTCTCATCTATTCTATTCTTGGAAGTGTGTAAAACAGAATATCCTTTTTCTAGATGGTCTTATTTCTAGGCCTTCATGGTTGTTTGGGGTTCTAAAATTTCAATTTTCCTACATGTCCATTGCAAATAGTTTTTGCGATCACTTTACTTAACTTTGTTAAACTGGTTTATGCTTGTAGCTATCCTAGGGACACGTGTAATAACCCTGCAGGGAATCCCACCTCCTCCATTGCATAAATTAGACCAAGAGCCAAAGTTGGTGCTATAGTCTTGGTTAGATATGACTAAAAATTATGGAAAAAGTTGTGTACGGAAGGCTAGGTATGGAACCTCCGCGACTCAAGAGTAAAGCTAGTAAAGTCTTTATTTTAGTAAAATTTCGGAGACCCAAAATATCTTTTGGAAAAAGTTACTTAATTAGACAAACATCTCTATCATATCTACTAATTCTCACTATACATTAGAATAATTGCATAATCTCTGCTTTTTCTCATCCCCTTTCTCTTGGTCGCTCTCTCCCTCTCACCCCTTTCTGCTATTTCCCGTAGGTCTCTCCCCTCTTTCTTCTATGTAATTGATATTGGATATTATTGAATGACCACTAGTTAAGGCATAATTACATTAGACATGTGTATCTATCTATGCATAGATACATTATTCGGATGATTATATTTTTGTCTTTGTCTTTTTCTAAGTATGAATCTATACATAGATATACGGAATATATCACTTATTTGATACCAGATAAATGTATTTATACATAGATACATCACAAAAACATTTGGATACATCACAGATTCACTGAATACATTTGTGCCCTCTCATAAACAATTTGTAACTATGCACAGATACACGTGATACATCAATGCGTTTTTATGTTTAATACATGAAAATGATAGTAGATACACTTGATGAAATTGATATACACAAATATATTAGATATATATATTGATACTGGATACATAAATATACGAAATTTTGAAACGCAGATACTAAAAAGTAGATAGACGGGAGAGAGACAAGCGAGAGAAGAGAGAGATGAGATACATTCACTAAATACAATGTATCTTGAGGCAAATACAAGGATCTAGATGAGGCAACTCAGACAAGATACATCATTATTGAAACTATGGATACTTTGAGTAATTAACCCTTATACTAGTGAGCTTTATAAAAGTTTTTTTTTTTTTGCTTAAAAATTTATTGGAATTTGGAGTTTGTAGAGTAAAAAATATTTTAAAACCTTAAATTATACTACTCAAGTTTTTATATTAGTAAATAGAATTTCTTATAACAAAATCGAAGATACTATAATTGCAAACACATGGTTAATATCTTATTAAATTATATTGATCCTTTCCTATACAAATAACTTTCTTGTAAACTTAAGATTTTATGTCTCGTAAAAATACTATATTATAAATCATATTCTCAAGAAAAAAAACTCAATTTCGCTATACAACTATTTTTGCAGACTACTTTTTAAAAAAAAATTGTCATGAACGTAAGTTCTATAATATCTGATTCGTAGGACAAAACTTTTAGAAATTTTTTACCTTAGAGAATAACTTATGTTACTAAATTTTGTACCCAAAAAGATTCCATAGGACAAAACTTTTAGAAATCTTTTACCTTAGAGACTAACTTATGTTACTAAATTTTGTACCCAAAAAGATTCTGAGGATTAGGTGTCAGGCATAGAAGAAAATCTCACCCCCCACCAACCTCACCCCCATCAACCCCACCACCTCTTCCAGTTGCACATCAGGTACCAGACATATGAATGTGCATCGTTACGTTATTTGTATAAACTCAACAAGTTTGAGTGTGGCCGCTGCCGCTCCAGTTTTGCTACTGAAGCGGATCTGGCTACCCAGACTTGCACATAATCATTAAGTACAAATTGTTGGAAGAGCAAGAAGGAAGATCAAATTGAATTGTGTCAAATCAATTATTAAGTTTATTTTAATGAAATTGTATTGAAGCTCGAATTCAGGTTATTTCCCTCAATTTCTTTGAAGAACTACCCTAAGGTATGGTGACTTTTCATGTAGCTTCCACCCATATAGTCCCTTCAAAACTTGATTTCAAAGCTTTCAATTTTCCCAAAAACTAGGGTTTCAATCTAAGTCATGTGTTCTCTTTCAAACGTTTTCAATTGTTGATTTATGGTTGATTATGGTACATTTTCAATTATTGATTTATGGTTGAATTGATGATTAATTGTTGATTTATGATGAAATCCCAAGAATTCATGAATCCTCCATAATGCTAAATTGTGAATTCATGATGTGGGTTGATTGATTATAGAAGCATGTCAATTGATTATATCTATATTGATTGGGCTATTGAATCATGATATTCCCCTATCCAATGTAGTAATTCTAGATGTTTGGGTTGAGTTTGTTTCATAGCTTTGAAAGGCAAATTATGAGGGTTTGTACATGTTGATGAGAATTGTGTATGAGCTTATGATTCACTTAGAAAGTGAAGATCCTATGACTATTGTGTAATTGTGGTATTGTTGAAAGATCATTCTCCCCTTACCCTTACACATGACTATGCATGAATTGTCTAGGACTATGATAATGTTGTTGTGTTGATTGAAAGGCAATTCTCATGAGACACTATGAACATGATATGAAAAGTTTACTCACATGTTAATGATGATTCTAAGGTTGAAAGTTCATTCTCACCTACTTGAATCTATAAGCTATTTTATGAGTTGTGTTGAGTGAAGGGTAAGATACTCCTTCATGCATGTAAATTCAATTCAAGACTAATTAAACAAGTAATTTAAAGGGAAGTAATGTTTATCACCGAGTGGATATGGAATATGATGTAGAGGCCCTCCCGTCACTTCAATAGGCCGGGTCATCTAAATTAGTCTCATGAGATGGAAGCTAGCTCCTCCGTCAATACAATAGGTCAGGTTTCTAGAAACAATCTCCCTATCCCATAACTATGTGCCCACATAGGTCTTTAGCTAGTGGATCCACCTAAAAGCTAATACATTTAGTTCTACGTACCTTAGGCAAGTAGGACACCTTATTTCGGTGTGGGGTTACACGACACTGAATTCCATGTAGCTCATATGGTCTATGCCGGTTAAGGCTATTTTCCTTATATGACAAGATTATGAATATGACATGAACTATACTTATGACTTCTCAAGGGGTTCTACTTAGTGTGAGTGGGGTATGGTACTTCACTTATGCATTGCACAAGTAGGCTTTGGGAAGGGGTTATGGTGTGGTTTCTTATGCTATGATAATATATGAACTTATGCATGTATATATGATACGGATTGTTGCTAAGAGTGGCTTTCCTTGTTACAAGTTGATGAACATGAACATTTCCTTCTCTATGAGTAACGTCTATGGATGAGGTCAAGGTATGAGATGTATGAATATGGTGGCCTAAAAGTGATACTTAGCATTGGATAGGATTATGGGATCTTGTATATGCATTGTATAGCTTAGGGTTGCTTATGAATTGATTTGACTTATGTATTTTACTCTATGGTGCATGAGGACTCTTAAAAATGATAAAGTGCATGGTTTCAACTAAAATGTTCTTTTTAGCATATTTTAAGGATTTTTATGCATGGCTTCCACACTTAGTGCAATTTTTGTACTAACCCATTTTTCTTCTACATTTTACAAAGTGTAGGTTCCGGCGTTTGAGGTGTCCCTTCTCTTTGCCTAAAGCTTGGATTGATTCTCTCCAAGACTTGTGGTGAGTCCTCATGGTTCGAGGACAAGAGTCATATATTTCTAGTTGTTGTTCGTTCATATGTTCTACTTTTGAGACTTTATTGTAAAGGGTTGTGACCCTATTGATTCTACATCGTATTAGATGGTTAATGAGACAATGTCTAGTACTTCCTTTGACTTTTATGAAAATACTTCGATTGTAAAAAGTTTTAATTCCGCATCAAATTTTCTACTTATGTCTGTGATATGTTAAGGGCTTGTATGAGATCCCTTCGGGGTCAAGTACGCCGTGTCACATCTAGGGTACCCTGGGTTGTGAAAAACTTGGTATTATATTTATAATTATACCAAATAATTAGGTAGATAGATTGTAAATTTTGTAAAAATAAATCAAAAATACCAAATCATATTGAATAAATTTATATGTGAAAATATATTTTATACTATCAAGGGAAAAGGGTCAAAAATGCCCTTAAACTATATAAAAGGAACAAAAATGCCCTCCGTTAATAGTTTGGCTCAAAAATGCCCTTATCGTCAATACTTTGGCTCAAAAATGCCCTTTTCAAAATAAATATATTATATTTTTTCTTTTTAAACACATCTTCTTCCTAATTAAAATATTATTAAAGAATACTATTCTTGTTTTCTTTCTTCTAATATCACTTTAACAAATAAAATGTAGGAAATATTTTTTTCTTCTTAATCTCATTTTATCAATTAAAATAGAATAACTTCATGTACCCTTTCGACAAATAATATATGTCATATATATAAGATCATAGTATATCCATCTTGAATTTATATTTATATAACGATAAAAATAATGATAATAA
>JAJOOO010024819.1:0-12500 GCA_029582685.1 Solanum piurae
ATATAATGCTTGCACAGGAAATCACTCATGGCATCAAGAAACCCAAGGATGGTGACAATGTTGTAATTAAACTGGATATGACTAAGGCATATGACAGAGTGTCTTGGTCATTCACTAGCTTAGTTTTGAGAAGAATGGGTTTTGGAGAGGTATTCATTGACTTGATATGGAGGATCATGAGCAATAACTGGTATTGTGTCATTGTGAATGGTACTAGACATGGCTTCTTTCAATCTACCAGAGGTCTGAAACAAGGAGACCCTTTATCCCCCTCCCTATTTATTTTAGGGGGAAGAAGTGCTTTCGAGGATGCTTAACATGCTTCATCAGAATCCAAGATACAAAAATTTCCAAATGGAAGTTAGAGGTCCCTAAATCAATCATCTAAGCTTTGCAGATGATATCATCTTATTCTCTTCCAGTACCAGGGAGTCATTGCAATTAATCATGAAGACACTTACCATTTATGAGACAGTATCTGACCAACTCATAAATAAGGAGAAGAGTCGCTTCATGGTTACTGAACATACTACTCCAGGTACCATTGAAATGATCAGGGAGGTCACTGGTTTTACTCAGAAGTTTAGTCCAATCACATATCTTGGTTGTCCACTCTATATTGGTGGACAGAGAATCATATATTATTCAGACTTGGTAGCTAAAGTGACTAAGAAAATTACTGGATGGCATTCTAGACTTTTAAGTTTTGGAGGCAAAGCCACTATGGTGAAACCTGTTCTGCAGTCAATTCCCATTCATACTATGTCTGCTATTCTCCTCCTAAAACCACTATAAATTACATGAAGAGGGCCATAGCTGATTTCTTTTGGGGATGGGATAAGGAAAGAAAAACGTATCATTGGGCTTCTTGGGACACTTTGAGTCTTCCTTATGATGAAAGGGGCATAGGAGTAAGACATCTTGAGGATGTATGCACTTCTCTCCAATATAAACAATGGTGGAATTTTAGGACCAAAAATTCTTTATGGGGGCAATTTCTAAGAGCAAAATATTGCCAAAAGAGCAAATCCAGTTGCCAAGAAGCTTGACACAGGCCAATCACTAATTTGGAATTACATGATGAAAAATAAGGGTAAGGTGGAACCACAAATTACTTGGATTATCAATTCAGGTAATAGCTCCTTTTGGTGGGATGACTGGTTGGGGGATGGTCCTCTGGCTCAACACTGTGATCACATCACTAGTCTCAACAACACTACAATAGATCACTTCCTGGTGCATGGACAGTGGAATGAAACACTGATTAGACAATGGGTTCCTCCCATCATAGTTCCGAGAATACTTAGCACTGTAATTCACTATCAAGCTGGAAATCTGGATGAACCTATTTGGAGACCTAATGACAGTGGACAATTCTCTTGTTCATCAGCTTGGAACCTAATCAGACACAAAAAGAATAAGAGTATCATGGGAAAAGGTATCTGGCACAAACACATACCTTTTAAAGTGTCATTTCTCATTTGGAGAGCTTTGAGAAAAAAACTCCCTACCAATGAAAAAATGATTACTTTTGGACTGGAACCAGCACCTTGTTCATGCTGTCATCGACCTGGAGAGGATAACATTGAACATATATTTCTGTCAGGTCATTTTGCTAACCATTTGTGGAAATTCTACTCAGCAGCGTTTGGTATACAACATAGTCACACTCCTTTGCACAATTTACTATTGACATGTGGGAACAAGATCACATGAGTGAAGTGCAAAAACTGTTGTACCAGCTTCTGCCTATTATTATCTGCTGGAATCTGTGGAAAAATAGGTGTGCAGCTAAGTATGGTGCAAAGCAATCCAACACAGCTAGGGTTAAATTCCTAATTCTAAAGGACACTCTCAACCTTTTTGATCTTTATTTCATTACTGCAATTCTCCACCATTTTGATCAATTATGTCCAGCTGTTGGCCCATTGTATATATTCAAGTTGAACACTGATGGTAGTGCACTCACTAATCCGGGGAAAATTGGAGGAGGAGGTATTTTGAGAGACTCGAATGGTAAGATGGTTTATGCTTTCGCCATTCCCCTCGGCAATGGCACTAACAATCAGGCTGAGGCTCAAGCTGCTATTCATGGTCTTCATTGGTGTGTACAACATGGTTTCAAAAGGATTAACTTGGAAGTGGACTCTCAAATACTTACCAAATGGATCAACCATATTTCTAAACCACCTTGGAGAATTCGACAATATGTTCAGGTATTGAGGAACATTATTAATCAACTTCAATATTTTCATTGCAACCATACATACAGGGAAGCAAACTGTACAGTTGATTCTCTATCAAAAATCAGTCACAAATCCGATATCCTTCAACAATTTTACACTCATCTTCACCTCCCTGATGCTGCCAAAGGAAGTTATCTGCCGGAACGAATGGGAATGACCAATTTTAGGAGGAAAAAGTTGAAAAGAATTAAGCAACCACCTTGACTAATTGATCTGTTAAGCTTTCGATATTAGGTTACCTTTTTCAACTAGGCTATGCCTTAATGATATAGCTTCTTTGAATAAGTTAATTTAGTCTCTTCCTTGTAAGGGGAGAGTCTCCCCTATTTATGCATTCCTGGAATATTGTATTGAGAGGAGTCCTCTCCTTAGGTACTCTGTTTTAGTTTCCTTTTATTGTAAGGAGATGTGTGGATTTTCCTTAGTAGGAAGGTCTACTCAGACCCACCATAGGATCGGAGGTAAGGTTTATGCCCCCCTCCTTGTACTTTTTTGGTTTATTTATGTTAAGGCCTGGGGGTGTTGCTAAGCCCCTGACCCCCTCAAGGGTCATTCAAATAAAAACAACAAACAAAAAAAAAACAAAAAAAAAAACCCTAAACCGTAAAGCCTAAAGCCTAAACCCTAAACCCTATATCCAAACTCTAAACCCAAAATCCAAAACTCTAAATACTAAACTCCAAACCCTAAACCCTTACCCTAAACCCTAAATCCTAAACTCAAAACCCTAAATGCTAACCCTAAACCCTAAACACTAAACCCTAAAACATAAACTCTAAACTCTAAACCCAAAACCCTAAACCTTAAACCCTAACCCCTAAACTCTAAACTCTAAACCCTAAATCCTAAACCCTAACCCTAACCCTAAATCCTAAACTCCAAACCTAAAATCCTAAATTCTAAACCCTAAACTATGAATACTAAACTCTAAATGTAAACCCTAAACCCTAAACCTAAACTCTAAACCCTAAACCCTAAACCCTAAACCCTAAACCCTAAATCCTTAATCCTAAACTCAAAACCATACACCCTAACCCTAAACCCTAAACCCTAAACCCTAAACCCTAAACCCTAAAACCTAAACACTAAACCCTAAACCTAAACCTAAACCATAAACCATAAATCTAAACTCTAAACTCTAAGCCCTAAATCCTAAATCCTTAACTGTAAATTATAAACCAAAAAGTCTAAACCCTAAATGCTAAACTCTAAACCCTAAACCCTAAACCTAAAACCTTAAACCCTAAACCTTAAACCCTAAATGCAAAACCTTAAACCCTAAATCCAAACAATATACCTTAAAACCTAAACCCTATACAATAAATCTAAATCCAAACTCTAAACCGTAAACCCTAAATCCTAAATCGTAAAATCTAAACCCTAAAGAATAAACCCTAAACCCTAAATCCTAAAATCAAAACCCTACACACTAACCCCAAATTCTTAATCCTATTACCCTAAACACTAAATCCTAAACACTAAACACTAAATCCTAAACCTTAAACACTAAAACCCAAAACCCAAAACCCTAAACCCTAAACATTAAATCCTAAACCTCAAATCCTTAACTCTAAACCCTAAATCCTAATCTCAAAACCCTAATTCCAAAGCCCTAAACCTTAAACCCTAAACCTAAACCCTAAATCCTAAACCCTAAACCTAAACCCTAAACCCTAAACCCTAAACTCAAAACCCTAAACCCTAATCTAATCCCTAAATGCTAAACCCTAATCCATAAACCCTAAACCCTAAACCTTAAAGACTAAACATAAACCCTAAATCCTAAATCCAAACTCTAAACCTTTAACCCCAAACCCTAAACCCTAAATCCTAAACTCAAAACCCTAAACCCTAACCCTAAAATCTAAACTCTAAACCTTAAAACTGAAACCCTAAATACTAAACCCTAAACCTTAAATGCTAAACTCTAAACCCTACACCCTAATCCTAAACCCTAAAACCTAAACCCTAAACCTAAACTCTAAACCTTAAACCCAAAACCCTAAATCCTAAAATCTAAACCCTAAACCCTAAATCCTAAACACTAAAATTAAATCTTAAACCCTAAACCTAAACCCTAAATCCTAAATCCTAAACTCTAAACGTTAAACCCTAAATCCTAAACTCTAAATGCTAAACCCAAAACTCTAAACCCTAACCCTAAACCATAAACCCTAAATCCTAAACAAAAAACCCAAAACCCATCGCTTCCCAATTTCCCAATTTCTTTCTCTCTCTAAGTTGAACGCTCCAAATTTTTTGCCTAACGGCTACAACTCTAACGGCTAGTAGAACTGGCGGATTGGCGCGTGAGCCACCGGTAGGTCTCTCCTAGCCGCCGGACCAGTCCCAACAGGGGAGCTTGGATCATAGAAACAAAACCCACCAAGAATTGCCCACTAATTCATCCAACAACTCTGTGAATTGGCGAAACAATGAAGCGATGAACATCGTGATTTCGGAGAGGGAACTAGATGGGAGTCAAAAAAATATTTCCCCAGATCGCACTAGGTTGGCTTATGAAAATCTGTTTAGTGGGAATGATTCTACTAATTAAGAGCTACAACATACTAAAAAATCAAGTGATTCTCTCTTGCCAATCGACAGATCTGATGAGGTGATTTCTGGGCTAATCGCCGTCAAATCGCCAGAGATGCGCCTTCAAATTTGAGCACCTTCCCAGCAAATTCGTGAGGATTTGAGCACTGGGGATTACTCTCCTGTGAAGAGGTACATCTCACTGCAATCTCAAGCAATTTGGACGGTCAAATCACCGGCGACCACAATTTCGGTGGTGTGGCAGTGGTAAACGCGAAAAATGGCGGTGACGCAACTAAAAGAAATTCTCCTACAAATAATGAGGTCCATCTTACTGACATATCCACTAATTTAACTAAAGAACAAGTTCATGAAGAAATTCCGGTAAGATTGGTTGGATTTCAAGCTCAATCCACAGTCAACCACCAGTCAGAATCTTCAGAACCACCATGTAGGCATGAAACCAATCAACAAGGGAACTCCTCCCATAATTATGAGGATTCAAATGGTCAAAAGCAAGCTCAACACATAGAGAATGATCAGGTCATTAAAATGCAATATAAGAAATACGATCAAAGACCAAAAGGTCCAAATGATCATCAGGTCAATGTTGATCACTCTATTATGAAGGTGGTGGATGTAGAGGGTTCCTCTCAATTCTCATTTGGAGTTAAACCCACTGATGCAGCTCCAAGCAATGAAGGATAACAAAGGACATGTAATGATGCTAACTCTAATCTTGATATTGATACCAATCATGTGCAGGTGCAGCAAGGTATGAACACCATATCACATGGCCAAGAACCTAATGTTGAGGGCACTCAATCAGGTAAGTCGACTAACTCTACCTCTAATCACAATGTTGTAAGTCTGAGTAATAGTGATGCCCATATACACGTAAATGCAAAGGGGCAAAAGGTAGGTAAGTTAATTGCACAAGTACAGGGAAGGAGGAACAATAATCTCCATCAGCAGGCAACTCAGAATTAGGGTAATGGGAAGGACAAAATGATTCAAACTCAATAGGGTATACAAGGTGGTAATTCTGATCCCACTAGCTACCATAGTGCTTTCCCTAAAATCTCCAGTAACTTTGAGAAACATATCCCAGTCAAAAAAGCCAGCAAATCAGTCACCCTAATCAACCAAATTGTGACACCAAGCCTAATGATGTTCAAAACACCAAACAAGATAAGATCACAGAGCCTGCACCCTATACAATGGTTAAAACTATGGCTGCAAGACTAAGGCAATGTCATGCAAAAAATGCAACTCCCATTGAACTGGTACCTCCCAGGCATACCACCAAATAGGGTCTACCTGCTGTTATATATGACATGGAGGATTTCATGACAACATTGGTTGTGGATTGTAAATATACCTTGATAGGTAAATTCAGTAGCACCATGCCAAAAGTGGAACTCATCAGAAAGAGTTTCATCATGCAAACTCAGCTGAGTGGAGGGGTCAATATAGGCCATTATAATGCAAGACATGTGTTTATTGACTTGAAAAATGAACTAGACTATAACATAGTGTGGACACAGCAAAAAATGACCATAGAGGGCAAATTTATGAGAATTCAGACCTAGACTTCTAACTTTAGACCTGGAGAAGAAACCCCTATTGTTCCTATATGGGTATTATTGCCAGGACTGCCATGGCATTGTTTCAAGAAAGAGTTTATAACACCCGTATTATCCTCAATAAGCAGAGTCCTATATATGGACACATCATCCATTAAAAGATCCAGAGCTAGTATGGCCAAGGTAAAAGTCCAAGTGGACCTAACCAAGGCAAGACCTAGACATGTTTGGATTGGACTGGATGATGATGATCTCACTATAGGAATCGGCAACCAATTGAGTATGAAAATATCCCCTTTACTATGATTACTGCAGACATCAAGGCCACATGATAGAGGAGTGCAACTTCAAAATAAGGGATGAGGAACTCAAGAAAAGGAAAGAGTTGGACACTGAAAAGAAAGACAAAAATAAAGATGAGCAGGTGCAACAGGGAAAGGATAATAAAAAAACCAAGACAAAGGAACAAGAAGAGAGGCAAAAACAAAACAGCAAGGAATGGAATAACCAAAAACAACCGGAACAACAGAAGGAACAGGAATGGCAAGTACAAAAATGGAGAAACAACAAGCAACAGGATGACAAAGTACAGAAAACAGCTTGGAGACCAACCTCACCACAAAACAGGATGACAAAGGAGCATCATCAACACACACAACATCAAACAGATACATCTAGAATCTATAATCATAATTCTTTTACTAATCTTAACAAGCAGGAGAAACAAAATGAAAATAGGGAGGAGCCTACCAACAATGGAGGGACACCAACACAAGAAACACAACACAGACAAAAAATAGATCATAACAAAACAAAAATAGGGCATACAAAAGAAAAACAAGGACAACAACAAGAGCACATGTATTGACTCAATGCTCCCAACCCCCACAAACCCCAGTATTTCATATGTTAATTGCAATGTTGAAGTTGAAGGAGGGATGGATGTGGGAAGTCAGGAGAAACATACTAACATGCAGGAAGGGGTGTCCAAAGGGGGGAATTTGACTCATGTTTTGCACGAGGGTATACACATTGACCATAGTTCAGACCCTAGAGCCTCTGATACCACTAAGAGTCAGCAACACAATTCAAGAGTTCAACAGGTATAACAACAAATACAATCAGGGGTACAGAAACAAGCAACTACAAAACATGACAGGGAAAAACAACAAGTTGAGGAAAGAACAGTTGATAATCAGAACAAGGGAGCAATGGAAAAGGATATTGGAAACAAAGCAAGTACTAGTAACTAAGGAACCACTCCTAAGAGCAAAAAAAAGCCTAGCAAGAAAAAGAGAGAAACAACAAAAAAGAGATAGAACAAGCAGCAAGAGAGAGATCAACAAGGGGAACAAAAGAATGATGAAGTGTGCAAAAAGTTTATTATGGTGGATGATCAACAGGGTATGGATATTACTCCTCTCCAGACTCAGTATATGACTCCTCCTCCTAATGTTCCTCCTGATAAAAGGCGTTATATCTGTCAAACCAACATTGTTCCAGTTATTGATGAATATGTTGTAGATAACTCTGAGGATAAAGTAGATGTGGACAACCAGTCTTTACAAGATCTCGATGATGATGATGAGACTAGTGAGTTATTAATCAAAGCATTTAGTCCTCGTATTGATCAAAGCATGGAAGATGAAATTCAACAAGTGACTAGTCAACAGGGTCTATCTCCACAGGGTTTTCATCATGACAAATTCCATTTCAAAAATTAGGACATCAACACTGTCACTGCAGGCAGACCAAATACCAGGCTCTTTACTTCCAAATCTTCTCAATGATTAGTACACTTATATGGAATGTAAGGGGGATTAACACCCAAGGTGTTATGGAAAGACTCAAAATACTTAAGAAGATGCATCATATTTCTATAATAGCAATCCTGGAACCTTTTTCAGACATCATTCAGGTTCAGAATTTTAAGCATCAGCTTTCTATGGACCATGCTATGAGTAACTGCAATGGCAAGATTTGGCTGTTTTGGAATCTGGATGTTGACTGCAATGTGATAGAGGAGGATGAGCAACAAATAACCTGTGAAATTGTTCATAATGAGTTGCATACCAAGTTCACTAATACTTTTGTTTATGCCAAGTGTAAGGACCATCTTAGAAGACCTCTATGGGATAGAATGTTGTATCATGCTACTGCTAAAACCAACTCCCCTTGGTGTGCAGTGGGTGATTATAATGTTATCACTTCCATTGATAAGACGCTCGGAGGGGTGTCTTATAATATGAGGAAAAGTCTGGAGTTCATTGCTGTGATTGAAGCTTGTGGCCTTATGGACCTTGGTTTCAGTGGTCAGAAATTTACATGGTCCAACAATAGGGGTATACACAGCAGGGTATGGAAGAGACTAGACAGGGCAATGGTAAATGACTCTTGGCGGGAAAATATGCCTCAAACCACCATCATTCACCTTCCCTCAGTAGGATCAGATCAATGTCTTCTATTGATGGAAATGAATGCTAGAAGTGAGGATCATATTAAATACTTCAAGTTTCTAAATTGTTGGGCTGACCAACCTAATTTCCTGGACATTGTTCAAGCTTGTTGGGATAGGGAGCTGGAGGGTAACAACATGTGGAAGTTTCATCAGAAACTCAAAAGGCTGACCTGTACTCTCAATTCTTGGTCTAAG
The DNA here is from genome assembly GCA_029582685.1 of Solanum piurae. Lineage (NCBI taxonomy): Eukaryota > Viridiplantae > Streptophyta > Magnoliopsida > Solanales > Solanaceae > Solanum > Solanum piurae. The sequence goes on from JAJOOO010024819.1 coordinate 9,024, forward strand.
AGAGAATTTGGTGACATTTTTATCAAAGTCAAGGAGTATGAAAACATAGTTAAAGTTGCTGAAGAATCTTTTATACAGAACAATACAGAGGAGAACAGAGCTGCTTTACATGAACTCAATGCTGAATACATCAGATTCATGAAGTTGGAGGATTCCATTCTAAAGCAAAAAACTCAACTCCAATGGTTTAAAGAGGGTAATAGAAACTCAAAGTATTTTCATTCCTTAATAAGAGGGAGAAGGAGGAGATTATTTATACACAGAATTCTAAGAGATGATGGGGAATGGATACAAGGAGATGAGAATATTGCAGGTGCAGCATGTGACCATTTTCAGCAAATCTTTACAGGAGAGGACAAGTTCATCCATGAAGGACCCCTTGACTGTATTCCCAGAATGCTTACTCAAGATCACAATGTCATGCTAACTGTTATGCCTACTATAGATGAATTAAAATAAGTAGTTTTTTCTATGAACCCCAATTCTACAGCAGGTCCAGATGGCATGAATGGTTGTTTTTTTTCAGAAGTGCTGGCAAATTATCAAGCATGACCTATTAGCTGTCATCCTGGCTTTCTTCAGTGGGCAAATGATTCCTAAATATTTTTCCCATTTTTGTATTGTTTTGCTGCCCAAAGTGAACAATCCAAATAAGCTCTCTAAATTTAGGCCCATCAGTCTAAATAACTTCACCAGCAAAATCATTTCTAAACTTCTAAGTTTGAGATTGAGTCCTATTCAACCAAACCTGATTTCTCTTAATCAATCAGGCTTTGTCAAGGGTAGAAGCATTTCAGAAAATATCATGCTTGCCCAAGAGATTATCCATCAGATTAAAAAACCTAACATTGGTAGCAATGTGGTCATTAAATTGGATATGGCAAAGGCCTATGATAGCGTCTCCTGGTCTTACATTTGTCTTGTTCTAAGGAGAATGGGCTTTGATGAGATATTCATTGACATGGTGTAGAGGATCATGGCTAATAATTGGTACTTCATCATTGTTAATGGAAAAAGACATGGTTTCTTCCAATCTACCAGAGGACTGAAGCAAGCTGATCCCCTCTCTCCTGCCCTATTTATTTTAAGGGGCTGAAGTCCTTTCTAGATCTTTGAACAGACTCCACAACAACCCTGATTAGCATGGTTTCTTTATGGAGATGAGAGGACCTTAGGTTAATCATCTTAGTTTTGCTAATGACATTATTATCTTTACCTCTGGAAGGAAAAAGTCTCTTGAACTGATCATGCATATCCTGAATATCTATGAGGAGACTTTTGGACAGTTAAAGAACAAAGACAAAAGCCATTTTTTGGTGTATTCTAATGCCTTCAACTGCACTAGGGACAGGATTAAGAGGCTTACTGGTTTCAAGCAAAAGGAAGGTCCTATTACTTACCTTGGATTCCCCCTGTACATTGGCAGGCCTAGGATCATTTATTTCTCTGATCTTATCAACAAAGTGGTTAACAAAATTACAGGTTGGAAGGCAAATATTTTGAGCTATGGAGGCAGAAAGACTTTAGTTAAGCATGTGCTACAGTCCCTTCCCATTCACTTAATTTCTGCTATCTCTCCTCCCTCTACTGTTATCAAATAAATTCAAAGACTTATGGCTGATTTTTTCTGGGGATGGAAGAATGACAGGAAAAAATATTATTGGTCCTCATGGAAGAATTTTAGTTTTCCATATGAGGAAGATGGTATTGGTATGAGAAATCTCAAGGATGTGTGCATGGCTTTTCAATATAAGCAATGGTGGATCTTTAGATCAAAACACACTCTTTGGGGGGATATTTTGAGAGATAAATATTGTGAGAAATCCAATCCTATCACCAAGAAATGGGACACTGGTGAGTCCCTAACCTGGAAACACTTAATGCATAACAAATTGAAGACTGAGGAACACATACACTGAAAGATCAATTTAGGAAATTGTTCTTTCTGGTGGGACAATTGGCTAGGAGTGGGCCCCTAACTAATTTCTCTAATGAAAGCACAGGTTCAACAACAGTACAATGTCTGACTTCCTGATTGAGGGTCAATGGAATATGGAGATGGTGATACAGCAGGCCCCTCACAGTATGGTAGCTAGCATCCTAGATACTCACTTTCAGTACCACAAGGAACCCCTGATCAAGCAGTGTGGAAACTTAATTCAAATGGAAACTTCACTTGTTCCTCTGCCTGGAATGATCTCAGGGAAAAGAGGAACAAGTCTCAGTTTTATGCCTTTATTTGGCATAAAAACATCCCCTTTAAATGTTCATTTTTGCTATGGAAGGAATTAAAGGGTAAGCTACCTACTAATAAAAAAATTACTAGCTTTGGCAATGATCTGGCAACATGCTTTTGTTGTGACAGACCAGGTTGGGACACTATTGACCACATCTTCAACACTGGCCATTTTGCAACACATGTATGGAGGTATTTTGTTGTGCATGCTGGGATCAATATAGATCACACACCCCTTACTCATCTAATCATGAGATGGTGGTCGACCAAGTACAACAATGAAGCTCACAAGTTAATTCTCCAAGCTACTCCTATATTCATTTGTTGGAATATATGGAAAAATAGGTGTGCTAGGAAATACGGAGGAAAACAGTCCACTGCCTCTAGAGTTAAGTATGCAGTTTACAAAGACAATTACAAGCTTATGACTACCACTTTCCCCTACATCAAATGGCCCTCGAATTGGAAAGACTTGATCAAGCAGGCAGAGAAATGTTTTCATGATACCAAGGTGCTTATGGTGTCTTGGCAAAGACCTCCTGAACAATGGGTGAAACTAAATACAGATGGTAGTGCTTTAAGTAACCCTGGAAGAATAGGTGCAGGAGGTATTATCAGAGAACACAGTGGTAAAATGATCTTAGCTTTTTCTACCCCACTGGGAGAAGGAACTAACAACATAACTGAAATAGGAGCAACAATATTTGGCATGACCTGGTTACTTCAACTAGGCTACAAGAGTGTCATTTTGGAGGTGGACTCGAAGCTACTGGTGGACATCATGCTCAAAGATAAACCTCCAAGGAGTATTAACACACAGGTACAACAGTTCCAAGAGCTCATCAGACAAACCCACAACTTTAGATGCAAACATACCTTCATAGAAGCCAATTGTGTTGCTGATTCCCTATCAAAACAAAGTCACAAGATCACAAGTCCTCAAATATATTGTAGCAATCAACAATTACCAAAGGAAGCAAGAGCCTACTACCAACTAGACATACTTGAGATGGCAAGTTTCAGGAGAAGGAAAATCAAGAAGATCAAAGAACCCCCCTGAGTGCTGGTCCAACCTTTTCAACCTAGCTATGTTTTAAAATGATAGCTCCTTTGAATAGGTGTAGGTTTTATCTTTTTAGCTTTTGAAAGGGGAGAGTCTCCCTTATTTATGTTTCCAAGATTATTTGTATCGAGAGGAGTCCTCTCTTTTAGGTGCTTAGTTTCTAGGTTTCCTTTTTTTA
>JAJOOO010024820.1:0-19556 GCA_029582685.1 Solanum piurae
ATTAGGCAATATATGAAAAAATATTAAATTTGAATTTAATATTGTTTGAAAGGATATCTTTTAAAAGAATTATATTGCACACAAATAAAATCTAAATATAACCTAAAAATAAAATATTTGAGTAAATTAACCTATGAAATGAACATTTATTTGAAAGCCTTTAATAGATTAAAACCTTGTCTACAAAATTAGGCAATATATGAAAAAATATTAAATTTGAATTTAATATTGTTTGAAAGGATATCTTTTAAAAGAATTATATTGCACACAAATAAAATCTAAATAATAACTTAAAAATAAAATATTTGAGTAAATTAACCTTGAAATGAATATTTATTTGAAAGCATTTAATAGATCAGAAAGCTTTAAATTTTATATTTGTCAAGTGATTAAATTAAACATGCATATATACATTTGATCATGATTAATTGATAGGTTTAGTAAGTAGAAAACATGACATGTATTTGTTGATATGTGTTTAAAGTTGATCAAATGTCAAATTTTAATATTATAATAAATTATTATTAAAAATATTTATATTTGTGGAACTATTTTAGTACTAGAGTAATATTTACACTAAAAGCATATTAATTAATTAATCTGTTATTAGTAAAAAAAAAGAATAAATACACTAATACCCATGAATTTATATATTTAATACAAACTAGATAAGAGTGTTATATTAGAAGAATTTATGTTTTTCATTTTTTTAACAATTTAAAGGTAATAAATTAATTAAAGCAATGTAAATTAGAAATATACATTTAAACCATATCTTAGTGATATTTAGGCTTAAAATCTAATCAAAACCAAGGTTAAAAAAAAATAGTAAATTCATTAAAAAAAAGTAGTTAATTTCCAACTTGTAAATCTATTAAAAAACGCAAGGTAAAAAATACATAATAATTCTCCATAAATAAACTTTTTAACCTAATCGATTTAATCTTGCACAATAATTCAGGACATGTATGAGGAAGATGATGTACTTAAACATCTAAAAAAGCAGAAGCTAGTCATTATTTTATTAAAATATATGATCTTCTAAGTATTAAAACTTTTTTATTTTTAAAATATTTATTTAGCTGCACGTACTTGCTACCTTTAAAATTCATATTTACAAATTTACATTAGCTAATGATATTCCAAAATTCTCTACTGCGGCTAAAATTTAGTTGATTCCTAGCTTTTTGGGACAAATATTAATAGCTTGTTGAAATCTCTTTTAATAGGTTATTTTCAGAATAGTCGTGTTTTATGCTTTACAAATTTCGTCATAATATTTTACACATTTTTCTTTAATAAATACCGACACAAATATAACTAAACATCCATGAAATATTATTAGAAATATATTTTTATAATGCATAAAGAAACTTATTCAATGATTGCGGTTTTACCAAGTTTCTTCAAATTTTCATTCAAAGGACAACAATGTCTTTTATGTTATCGATGCTGGATACTTTTAACACTCTTATATAAAGGAACTCATTAATTAAAACCTGATCATGTGTTCCATTTTAGTTTGAAGGAGAGTTACCAGTAGTGGTTCCAACCTAATAAGGCCTCAAAATTTCTTTTAAAATTTTATAGTGTTGATGGAACTATCATTAATTGGTTCCTTTTATGATTTACTTAGGCATATGTGTTCATCACTAAGACATAATTTTCTATATAAGAATTGTATGGTGTGCTTATAACTAATGAATTTCTTAACAAATACGAAAAGATAAATAATAAATTATTTAAAATAATATAATAAATTAGGAATATGTATTTACATCATATCATAATGATATCTAAATTAAAAATCTAATCAAAACCTAGATTTAAAAAAATAGTGATGTCATCGAAAAAATGTACTTAATTAAAACCTATGGTAAAAAACATTATAATTAATTCCTTATAAATACACTTTTAAACATAATTACATCCTCATCTTTTTCTTGTTTTTTTCAACTGTGTGGTTTCTTTATCACATTTTTAAAAGAGAAAATTACGCGGTTAAACAAACTTATACTACTTAATTACTCATCATAGCTATAGTTTGTTATAATTACTACTCACGACTAACATTATACATTAATTACGCGGGCTGACTTCGAGTTTGTATAATTTGTCACGTTTGTATATGTATAATTCGCCAGAATATACAAATACATATGTATAATATACAATTATCTAACCTATATACATATACAATTTACTTCTCTCTCCTCCCTCTCCTAATCTCGCTCGCCTCTCTCCTCCCTCTCCCAATCTCGCTTGCCATATATACAAATGCATATATATAATATACAATTATCTAACCTATACATATACAATTTACCCCTCTCTCCCAGTCTCGTTCGCCTCTCTCCTCCATATAACATGTAGCTACGAATTGTAATTATCAAACTATAGTTATGGAGAGTAATTGAGCTATTTTTTAGTGGTTATATGTGAAAGTTTCCTTTAAAATACAATTAAATTAAGTTGAATTAAATACTCCCAACTATTTTATCCTAATACCTTTTTTATACCTGCCATAACTCGTTTAGCACCCCACCCCCGCTCTACCCCACTACCCCCATTCACATGTTTCCCCAATCATTCTCTTTCTTAATTCGCTTTCCTTTCCTCCAATCATATCATTCATTTTATTTTTTTATAAATAATATTATATATTTATTTATATTATTATACTATACAGTTTTTAAATAATATTATGTATTTATTTATATTATTATACTATACAGTATATATAAATATGTCCTATACCATACGAAAATAGAAAAAAAGAAAACATTTCTCTTTCTGCACGTCTCTGTAAGTGTGTATTCATCTCATTTTTTTTTTCTTTCTTCCTCTTTTCTCCATTTGGTGTTATGCTCGATCGTGTCCACTTTTTATGGGTTTATGTTCTGGTAAATTTTAGCTTTTTTTTTTACTCTCTTTTCCTTTTTTCTTTTAGAGTGGTTGATTTTGGTAATACTGTTGTTGTTGTTGAGGTTATTTCTTTTGTTTTACTTTGTGGGTTTGTGTTGAAATTGAAGTCTGTGAAGTTATTTTCTTGAGGATGTTTTTGGTTTGTTTGGTTTTAGCCTAGTTTTCTAGGTTTTAACTTGTGTGAGTTTGCTGAGTGTTTCTTGCATGACGTTTTTTTTGTTTGTTGATGTTAATTTGTTGTGTGCTGATATTGGGTTTTGAGAAAGTTGGGAACTTTAACTTCATTTAAGTGGTTTTGTAATGGAGTAAAGAAACGATCTTTAACTCATATCTCTAGAATTGGAATTTGTTGTTTTAGGTGCTTGTTGAGTAACGAGGTTTTTTTCTTTCTGAGGGAACATTTTTTTTGTTTGTTGATGTTTGTTTCTTGTGTGCTGGTATTGGGTTTTGAGAAAGTTGGGAACTTTAACTTCATTAAGGTGGTTTTGTAATGGATTAAAGAAACGATCTTTAATCTCATATCTCTAGAATTGGAATTTGTTTTTTTATGTGCCTGTTGAATAATGATTTCTTCTGTCAGTCTTGGTAGGGTTAAGGTCCGCCTCAGACCCCACTTTTGGTTGTTGTTGTACTTTTAATGTCTAAAATTAGAGCTTTGGTGAGTGGTTGTGCTTGTTTTGTTTTGAGATGAATGAATTTGTCCATCAACTGATGTTGGTCTAAGTTCTTCTGTCTCATTGTTTATTGCTCAACTTTTATGCTCAGTTATCTGGGAAGATGTTTAGTGCAGATTGGGAAGAATAGATGTTTGCTGAGTAGCCTGATCGGTATCTTGGCCTCATTTAGTTATTACCAAGGTACAAACAAGGAGTCAGGTCTCCATTAGGAATTGAAAGTTGCTTTTTGAAAAAAAGCCTAGTTCTTTAATTAAAGTTGGTGTCTTTGGGGGATCTCCACTAGGTAGGGTTAGGGTTTGCGTACACTCTACACTCCCCAGATCCCACTTGTGGGATTACATTAGGTAAGTTGTTGTTGTTGTCTTTGGGGGCATCTTGTGGGTCTAGAATTTTGAGGAGAAGCATCTTGCACCAAGTTGAAATAATTGACTGATTGGTGTAGCTGTGGACCCAAAGATGACTATCATCTGTTTGCAAGTGTACAGCTTTACCCATAATTTAAGAAGTTGAAAGCTGTAACAGGAGCAAGAGAGGTTTAGAATTTTATCATGCAGTTATCTTTGCTCTCTATTAGAGCTGGTAGAGAGCTCTTAATGTTGTATCAACTAGCATTCCCAGCCTGTATATCACACCTGTTTGGTTGTAATTTTTTTTGTCAAATGCTCTCTGGTTTCTTTAGCTAATGTATATGAATGCAAACTATGAAACTAGAAAGTAAATGAATAATGCAGAATAAAATCACATAGCAAATGTGAAGGTGATAGGAGAGACTCAACCCCAGATGTTCCTTGCAATCACGTAATGTTGACAATATCACTTGAGAATATACGCTAGTTTGTTTTAGGTAGCTTGTGTGCACTTGATCTTAGCTGGATTGCTTACCGATTTGTTAAGTTGGCTTTTTCTAGATTTTATTTTAAATGTAAAAGGCAGCATTGTGTGGACAAGTGTTTCAACTGTGCAATGTGCAATGGTCCCTGGAGATTCTCCAGGAATGATACTGTATTTATTAACCGGCCCTAATTATGCTGCATTACAGATCTTCTGAAGATGCCAATGATAAATGTATCTAAAGAAAAGGGAAGAACACCATGGGAGATTCGTCCAGGATCTAATTCCGTCCTTATCACTAATGACGCTTCTCTTTTCACAAGCTCAGTGCCTGTTCTTCAACATGAGAAGCGTATGAATACATTGATGAGTCTTGTACTCATACTGCATTTGTCCATTTTCTTTTAGAAAATCCCACATCTTCTTAATGTCTTTGAAATTCTTGGATGTAGTGAAAGTAAGTGACGGCGACCATGGTCATCAATCCGTTGATGATGCATCACCAAGCTTGAAGATAATTCACCCGGATGTAGAGGTTGATGTGCTGCTGGATGATGGTGAAAATCTTGCAATTGGAAGCTTGCTTCCTGATGATGAGGATGAACTTTTAGCTGGGATAATGGATGGGTTTGACCCTAGTCAGTTTCCCAATCACACAGATGACTTGGAAGAGTATGATCTTTTTGGAAGTGGAGGAGGCTTAGAGTTGGACTTTGATGGTCAGGAACACTTAAACCTGGGTATATCGAGGGTAAGTCTGGCTGATCCAGATAGCAATGGAGCTGCTATTTATGGACTTTCAAATGGTGGGGGTGCGGTTACCGGAGAACATCCATTTGGAGAGCACCCTTCAAGAACGTTATTTGTTCGCAACATAAATAGCAATGTTGAGGATTCTGAGCTAAGAACTCTCTTTGAGGTTAGTTGCTTTGCACTGGATAACTATGATCTTTGTAATTTCACGTGACCCTCTTTTCCGGTTTGTCAGTGCTCATTCCTAATGTGTTCCCTGCATATGTATAACTAGTTTTCATGAACGTGTGTTGCATGTTGATCTTCAATCTTTACCTAAAGTTTGTACTACAAAATAGTTAACCAGAAAGATCTTTAATTGAAAGCTATATCACTTGAGGAAATATTTGTGGTTACCAAAACAAGAAGAGCTATTCAATTATTTTTTCTAAGTCAATTTGAATTAGTTCCAATAGGTGAATTTGGGTTTGTTTTATTTTCTTTAAAGGGTGAATGTAGAAATAGAATCACACAATGTGGAAATGATATTGAATTTATTAATATAATTTGCATGAATTTTGCATGGCCCTCATGTTAACTAAACAATCAAGGTGTTAGACTGTATGGATGAATGATAATTCAACTTAAGCCTTAGAACCTTCCCACATTTAGTATAGCATATGATATGATGGTAATATAATATAATATAATTTGATGCTTTGTCTAGTTAGGGATGTGTTCTGCTTGTCAGTTTAATAATTGGTCTAGAACCATATTGCTTCCCGGTCTTCTTTTTTGAAATGCTGGATGAATATTTATGTAGAAAGATTTATTTTCTGTAAACAATACGCGGGGGTAGTAGTAGTTGAAAAGAAGAAGCTAATGGGTTTGTCTTTTGCAATTTCTGGAGGCTTCGCTTCATCCCGATCCCAAAGCTTTTGTATTTCTGTAATCTTGATCAGTTGAACTGACTAAGGTTCTACTTTTTCCTTTTGGTACAAAACAATGATGTTCTGGTTATTGTGAGTTTATCTTGTACTGATTGTATTACCTTAGTCGAGTAAATTCACTGGGTATCTGTGTTCATGAGATGCTTCATTTGTTATGGAAACCTGTTAATCTTATTATTCTATCGTTGTATGAGCTGCAAATTAAGCTGAGCATGGAAAATGTCAAAGCACTGGCCTAGGTGTTTGCAATATTGCATTTGAGTCTAATGGTTGCTTGACAGACAAGAATGTATTGTAAAGTTGCTGATTTATAAGGTGTTTTTCTCCTTATAATCATTTTCAGTTTTTAACATGCCGCTCTTTTTCTTTTCTCTTATAATTAGCAATATGGTGATATCCGAACTCTCTATACTGCCTGTAAGCATAGGGGCTTTGTCATGATATCATACTTCGATATTCGTGCTGCTCGAACTGCAATGCGAGCATTGCAAAATAAACCACTGCGAAGGAGAAAACTAGACATACATTTCTCAATCCCTAAGGTACTTCTTCATCTGCTACTTTGAATGGTTTTACACAATTACATTGTATGCTATATTTTTGAAAATTAAAAAATTAAAATTGAAAATTATTACATTGTATGCTATTTATTTGTTTTGTTTCCTGACTAACCTCCTCTCCTTGTCCTGTTATTCTTCTCTCTGCCCCTCAATGTATTATATCAGGACAACCCCTCTGACAAAGATGTAAATCAAGGAACTCTTGTGGTTTTTAATTTAGATCCATCTGTATCAAATGATGACCTCCGCAAAGTATTTGGGCCTTATGGTGAGATCAAAGAGGTCAGAGACTCGATTAGTCAAACCATTTGTTTCCCATTATACTCCATCTATTCATTTTCCCTCGTGTGCTTCCTCAAGGAGCTAGTTTTACTTTCCCACTTTCTCGAATTGCAGATAAGGGAAACACCACACAAGAGGCACCATAAGTTTATCGAATATTACGATGTCAGAGCTGCAGAAGCTGCCCTTAGGTCCTTAAATAAGAGTGCCATAGCTGGCAAGCGCATAAAGCTTGAACCAAGCCGCCCTGGAGGAGCTAGACGAAAGTGAGTAATCCACTTTAACTTTTTTCTTGATAAAAAAAGAAAAACTAGTGCTTTCGGAGCTTATGGTAGTCCTTTGTTTCTTAATCATGAGCTTCGCTACCATTTTGCTGTTACAGTAACTAGAACAATTACATTTGATTTAGACCTCCCCCCTAGGCGCCACTGTCGGAAGTGTGGCAATGTTTTGTTTTTTCCTTTCGTTTTCTTTCAGTTTTGCTGAATTAGATTACAGAATGGTGATCGACCAGCAAGCTCTCCCAATCTTCCCACACCCTTTATGCAAGGAAAAAGGAAATTACTTAAGCCCTCAATTGATGAGGAAAGCAATGGAGATACTGTATCACTTAAGAAGTATGCCTTTAGAGCGTTGGTTTGTGAAGGAGTTAGTCGTCTGCGTTACCTTCATCTGAGTGGCAAACACTATGCAAATCTTCTGCTGTGTATACACCTTTTCCAGGCGTCTCACTATTTGATTGAGCAGGAATGATTTGAGAGGCTTACCTTTTGTTTGAAAGGAATTGGAAAAAAATACTTAGATAATTGATTAATATAGAAATCTGGGATTCTGATAAATCTTTTTACAGTTGCTTGAGGTCTGGATACTATTGTAAGAAACGCTATGTCAAATAACTCCTTTATGGTCTAGCACCTCTGATATTTTATCTATAGGAAAAGGATAAGTTAATATTGTTGCTGGGTGGGTGTAGGTCTGTGGGTATTCCAGTGGCACAATTTTAATAAAGCAATGTTGTCGGGAATGAGAGAGTGGTATGTGAGTATTAAGATTTACACGAGATCATCTCAAAAGTTCCAAAGGCCAAAGATTTGAACCTTGAAGGATTAGGCAATGGAGGAATTAGTACTATTGCATCCATCCACTACTCTCTTGTGACAAGTTCTTACTTGGTGTGTGTGTGTGTGTATATGTTCTCTACTGTAGAGAGAGATGAGGAAAGTAAAAGTAGTTTATACATCTGAAAGTACGTGTAATCGCATGAACGACTTAAAATGGCATGATGTTGTCTCTTTGCACTCTTTTTTTTCTTCAGTTTAAACCATGTTTATTTGTATTACTGAGATTCTTGAGCTTCTTTAAGTGGGCTACTCATCAGGTGCTTCTCCTTCTTCCTGGACACCTTCTGCTCTTTATATACCCTTGAGCTTGAGCTCTTATGAACATGCCGTCATACCATATCATTTTCATATCAACTAAATTCTAGATCTTGTTGATGTTCATAATGAGTTTCTTTTTGTTGGATGTTCCTTCAAGTTAGTTTACCTTAGCCACAAATTCAAGGTTGCATTATTTAATATGTTTCTGTTTTTGCTCTGTTACATATTTGGGTTCAGTTTCTTGAATCTTGATTTTTGATCTTGGCATTCTTTTTTTTTCCCGTGTTGCACTTGTAGTCTTGTATTGCAATCATCTCAAGAACCTGAACAAGATGATTCTTGGACTTTTCGGCATCCATTGGTTTCCTCAATTGGTAATTCCTCCCCGGGTAAGTTTACTGAGGGTTTCGACTTCTTGTATTGACGGTCTTTTTTTCCTTCTGTTTGTGCCTCTTGTCTTTATTTTTAAAATTTGGGTCGGTACAAAAGGGAGGGGGGGATTGTACTTAATTAATTGAAACTTCTTTGATTGCAGCTACACTATCTGATAGTATGGGTATTGCTTATATTTCTGGCAGGTAATTGGCCACAATTTGGCAGCCCTATAGAGCATGGCTCCACGCAAAGTCCTGGCACTTCACCAGGCCTTAGATCCCTGAGTCCCACCAATGCCAATAATTTACATGGGTTAGCTTCAATTTTGCATCCTCGTGCATCAAATACCTTGAGGGTAGCACCTATTGGTAATGCTCGCACAATGAGCGGTCATGCAGATTTCCCTATTGGTTCAAACCATGGTGTTCCCTTCGCTCAGTCTAATTCTTTCCCCGAGCCTAAAATAATCCAGTTTGGTGGAACAGTGTCCTCTTTCGGTGCTTCAAGTACAAATGGTTCTGCTGTTGAAACACTATCAGGACCACAGTTTCTCTGGGGCAGTCCAAAGTTGCAGTCTCAACAGAGTAATTCTTCAGCCCGGAAAACTGAGTCTTTGGGGAATGCTTTTTCATTTGGTGGTCAGGGCGATAGGTTTTCCCTGTCAAATCATCAAAAATCTTTCATCAATTCATCTCAGCACCATCATCACCACCTTCATCATGTTGGATCTGCTCCATCTGGTCTTCCTCTTGATAGGCACTTTGGTTTTTACCCAGACTCATCAATCTTGAGCCCAGGTTTTAGGGGCATGGGTATAGGTCCTCGTGACGGAAGTTTGATGGTTAACTATGGTTCTCGTACTACTTTGAATGCTGGTGTTGCTGTTCCAAGGAATATGTCAGACAATGCTTCTCCTAGATTTGGCATGATGTCTTCCCAAAAACATAGTCCATTGTTCCTAGGTAATGGTCAATTCCCAGGACATGCAGCTACTAGCTTTGAGGGGCTGACTGAACGCAGTCGCACTCGACGTGTTGACAATAATAATGGGAACCAGGTGGACAACAAGAAGCTGTTTCAACTTGATTTGGATAAGATTAGATGTGGTGAAGATACTCGGACAACTTTGATGATTAAAAATATTCCTAACAAGTAATAGCAACTTCTCAATGCTTGTACCTTGTTAAGTATGGCCTATTTTAGTATGGGTGACAGTTGACCTTGTCTTCCTCCAGGTACACCTCCAAGATGCTTTTAGCTGCTATTGACGAACAACATAAAGGCACTTTTGATTTTCTGTATCTGCCCATCGATTTCAAGGTAAATCCTAAATCCTATAGTAGTTAGGATTATGTGGTTTCCTTTTTGTTTCTCAAAGTCTGATGGGAATCCTTGTTTACGAGCAGAACAAATGCAATGTGGGATATGCCTTTATCAACATGTTGTCTCCATCACTCATTATCCCATTTTATGAGGTTTGTTTTTGTCTATTCTGTTAAATGTATTGTATTACTTTCTTTCCCTAAAGTGATTGGGCTATGAGCTTTGAAGCTATGTCTCTCCTTGTTGTATAGTTCCTGCCTTCCTGGTTATATATAAAGGTTGCTATGCCTTCTTAATTATCTCTTCCTTCTATTGTTTTTGCACTCTTGAACTTTTGAAGAAAAAGTGTGGTGCTGAGTAATCACTTTGTGCAGGCATTTAATGGAAAGAAGTGGGAGAAATTCAATAGTGAGAAAGTTGCTGCTTTGGCTTATGCTCGGATTCAGGGAAAGATGGCCCTTGTAGCCCACTTCCAGAATTCAAGTTTGATGAATGAAGATAAGCGATGTAGGCCAATCCTTTTCCACTCAGAAAGTTCAGAATTGGGGAATCAGGTAATATAGACCACCTTGTTAAGAATTAAGCATGCAATATGTAACTACTGTTATGTCATGCATTGCGATTCAGCTAGCTTTGATTTTTTTTCTCCTAGTTTTCAGGCTATATGATTGGATTTTCTTGTTGAGATGATAACATTGAAACTGCATCTTTTTCATCACAACACAAATTGTATCTTAAGATGAAAACTTGCCTGCAGATTGTTCAGGAACATCTTTCATCAGGCTGCTTACATATTCAAGTCTGCCAGTCAAACGAGTCAGACATCCTGGGGTCACAAGGCAGCCCACCTGAGGATCCAGTTGATGAATTGGAGAATAGCTAGCAGTAGCATTGGAATGTTTTTCTTTTTGCTCGCGGCTTTAAGAGTGCAGCTGGCTAGTACAAGTGTGAGATACATGTGCAGAGTAGCATGATTTAAGGCACAGAATAGAAGTATGAAGATCTTTGTATTATAATGAGTAGGTGTTTTTGGTTAAAAATCTCTAAGAGGAAGAGGGTTCTGTTAGACTTAAGTACATCAAGCATCTGTGTAGTTCATGTTGTAATCCTATGGCAAGTTGAAATGGCAAATGCTATCTCAACATGGCATGCAAGGTTATAGTTTTGTAACATTGTTTTGGTGGTTAGAGTGAAGAGGGGATGCTTGAAATTTGTAAAGTGGGAAGGAAAGCTGGCTGTTGTTTTGTATCGAACAAGCATTTTGGTATTTATATAAAACTTACTAGAAAATTGCATAACAAAATTGCTTGTTTCATTTTTACTTTTCCTCTCATTCCGCTTTTCAAATTAACTCCTCTCTTCTAAGTTTGCCTTTGTTTATGTTGTCTTCTTTTCTAAGTGGGAGAATTATGTGAAGTTATTGAATAGAGGATGCCAGAGAATTATGCTAATGGCTATTGTTATTGTTCCTTATTGTCGTAATGTTTTCTCTATTAATTTGCTATGTCCTTTTTTATAGTTAGTCTGTTACTTGAGCCGAGAGTCTCTCAGATGGAAACAACTTCTCTACCTCCCCAAATTAGGGTAAGGTTTACGTGCATGCAACCCTGCAGATTATTTTAGAAGCTTGGATGGAAAACCTAAAAAAACACATGAAATAATGTTATGCTCTTTGCATTCACCTTAAGATTGTGAATAATAATACATGTGCTTGTAGATGATTATATCAAGATTATTCAATGAATTAATCGAGATGCATGCATACGTATCTGACCAGTGCGATTTTGATGAGATATAGTACATTAAATTTCTAATACGTAACTGACGCGTAGGATGTCCAGTGGAGTAGTAAAGAAGCGCATGTAGACATTACAATCCCCGTACATAGCTTGCCTCAGACACCATGATTATATTATTATACAAAAGTACATGAATTTCTGCAAAATTACTGAAGTTTTTGTTGATACTCTCCCTGTTCACTTTCACTAGTCCATTTTAGTCTTTGCACCCCTTTTAAGAAACAATGATCAATATGCATACTTTAACCACAATCCCATATTAATTGATATTTAGTCTTAGGTCTTAAAAATGATTTGGGGAATATTTGTTCAATTCATTCAAATGAATGGACCTCTTCTACCCAGTATAACATGTTGGATCATTTTATTTGAGAAGATAGTTTTACAGTGTTCTGATACAAATAATATACAACATCCACATGAAAATAAATCCTATACTGCTGATAATAATAATAATAATTATGTACAAGGTAGGAGATTCAGAATCAACTACAAGGCTCCATAGGCTCTAGAAATACCAGATATATTCTTATTACAAAAAAAAAGAGATTTACCTGAAGTGCAAAGAAGAGCTAAAGGTACTTTGAGATAGGACACTCTGCCTGCATCCAAATTTGGACCATGTTTGTCTAGATTTCCATTTCTTGAGTTACTTCCAATTTCGGACCATGTTGTGTAGGTTTCGATGTTTGGAGTTCCACGTCGATTAGGAAATAACATTTGTCTTCCTCTCTGACATAACGGACATGTCCATTCATTACATTGAGAAGTTTCTGGGAAACATTTAACGCGAGTCCTTCTTGTGTTGTCCATCTATTTCTTTCTCCAGACATGTCATCAATTAGAGCAGCAGGTAGTCCTTGGCCAGGGTGAGTCATTCTAGCAAATAAAGTGTGTTTAATTTTGCATAAACATTTATCAATAGAAGTAATTACGATACATACATATAATTATTGAAAGGCTATGCAAGGTGGTTTCGCTGATTATGACAAAGATGTTTACAGTTACAAAGTAAGACAATTGACTATGTTCTTCCTGATTTTCTACTCCTCACTTGAAAAATTCAAAGTGAGTGTTCGATTAAAAAACAAATTCAGCTAAGTGAATGAAGCACCATAATATTTCCAATGATTAGATTAAACTCCGCGAAGCACTTCAACTGATTAGGCGTTATACCTTGACGGTTGCATGAAAGGAATGACACCAGATAAAATGGGTAAGCTCATGTCCTTATGTAACAAACCATCAATAGATAAATAGCATTGAAGTTACCTGAACTGGAGGTGGATTAATTCATTTCCATCTTGTATACGTTTCAAACCAGGTAACACCTTGATTTCCACCCAACCATCCGGAGAAGGTGCATGATGCACTACACTAAGCAAGAAATCTGACAGAACACGCTGAAGCTTAATTTGATCACCATATAGAGGAAGAGTTTTGATCTGGTCAGGGATATCATGCAGCAGCTGTAAGTTCTTTTCTTTCAGCAAAATCATTATTTGACTCACAATAGCATCCACAACATTTCCTAGAACGAATTCCTCCATGTTTAGCTCCACTTTGCTGCTAGAACCAGGAGAAAGTAATGTGCATTTAGCAGACCTTTTAGCCATAGAGAAACAACACAAAGAGAAACAAAGAAGCAAGTATCAACATACATATATTATGGTGGCTTATTGTTGCACTAGCAAATACAAAGAGTCGTTTACAGTAGATTTTAGAAGAAGACTATAAGCTTTTAATGTGTTTGCAGTCTTTTGGGTACTTCTCTCTCTTTTTCTTTGGTGCTCCTGTAAACTGATTCAACTCCTTTGGAAAGCCATTTCTAGTGAAATTAACAGTTAATGAGTACCAGCTACTCGAGATCGGGATGCAGTGTCCAATCTACACAAATTAATGTAAGCCGCAATAAGGGAAGAGTTTCTGTAAGGGAAAGAACAGTGGTAAGTGGTAACTGCTTCTTTGTAACCGCTGGATGAACAACCCATTTAGAAGGTCTTAGAAGAACAGATAATAGAAATGGTTCTCTGAGATCATATATGATATTTTCTCCATCATAAAGTGACAACTAGTTGAGGTGGAAAATTGAAAAAACATAAGAAAGATAAAGAGTCATTTTAATCAAGTTCATATAGAAGAAGCATTACCCGTCCTCTATACCTCCAAAATCCATATTGTCAATAACAGACAGTATCTGTTTCTCACAGGCTTCACTTGTCTCCAGAAGCTGTTTCTGATTATCTGAAACACCGGTTGCTTCAAGGAGTTTATGGGTAAACTGGATTCCATTCAGTGGATTTTTCATCTGCTGTAGTACATAAGCATATTCTTTAAATTTCGAAAGGGAATCTTTATAGTCTTGCCTCTCATCTGATGCCTCTGGGTCAACCGTTGTAGGCTGCAGGAAGCAGAAACACCCACATATATTCCCATGCTCATCAGTTCTCTTGTTTGCTGTTAGGAACACTTCCACAAACTCTCCTGTCCTATTAAAAAAACCAAATGGAAGCTTTTTGGTGTCATGACCACTAATTGCTTGGTAGAAAAGAATCATAAATTTTGTAAGGGCATCTTGTCCCGTAAGACGACAAAGACCACCAAAAACTTCACCGGGAAGAGTCCTCCCCATGACGTCATATTTTGTCCAACCAGTCAATCTTTCCATTGCTGCATTCCACTCCGAACAACAAGCATTTTCATCAGAAGCAAATATTGGTGGAATCAATGGACTAAGACTTTGTACAATAGCCTCATAATCTCCTCGCAACTGAATGAATTTATCCATGACAGATTTCTCAGGAGTGACATCTTGAGCCACAAAGCACACACCAACAACACCATTTTTGTGGTCCCGGCTTGTGCAGGTATTGGTCACAAGGTATATAACTGATCCTGGTGGATCTTTCCCAAACCTTCGCAATTTTATTTCCACATTTTTTTCCTCCTCACCTGAATCACAAGTTACAAAGATAGAGAGAGGGTAGGGAGTGAGAACAAGCTGGGGAATGTTAGTGGAAACTTCTGTGCTCAGGCTGTCAGTCAATTTTGACTTACCCAGAAGAGGAAAAATATCTATTTTAACTAAAAGAGTGCACTGAAAGAGCAACCTAAGTCTACTATGCAGTGGAGATGACTGACTAGTCAATGCCGAAAGCATAATATCTCCCCAAGTAATGCAGGTAACTATGCATATATTACAACAAACAAGATGAAAGGCCAATTGAACAAGTGTAGGTAGCCAATTCTCTTACCAGTAGGCCTGAATTTAAAATCTAAGAAGATACGCTATCATGTATGACTGCAATGCATAAAGAATGAAGATAAAATAACACAATGAACAGATAGATAGAATTATAGCCATGTAGTATTAAGGACGTATCCAAATTTTAATGATTGCTATTAAGTCAAAATAAGAAGTACCTAACAGAGCTCTATGTAGAACTTTTTCAACAGTTCCACGTGAATCTTCATGAGTAACATCATTAATGAGAGACATTCCAACAGCTTCACTAGCATGCAACCCTGTTAAGTCAGCAATCTTCTCATTCCATCCATTTATTAAGCCAGATGGATCAACTCCAAAAATTGGAGCAGTGGCAGTCTCAATCAATCTAACCATTTCCATTGCCACAGAACTAAGCTCATCCATGCTTGGCCCATCAGCATCATTCTGTTGAGAAGTAGTCAAAGTTTTTAGAGAGCTGTTTTCATTCTCTTGGATTGATTCTCTCATTATGATTTGTAGAGAATGAATGGCATTAATCTCCGGAATCTCCCATGGCAAACTTCTGCTTTTAACCACTTCAAGAAAGGCATTAAATGAAGATCGTGGGTGCATTTTTCCTCCATCATCTTTATCATCGGGATGATGCTTAGCACCTCCCCACTTGACTTCCTTAGCTGTGTGAGACCTGAACCAGAATAGGAAATCCTTGGAAGTAATTCTCGCAGTAGCCATGCCACAAACAGCATCTCCCAGTAAAGCCGCACCAGGATAACCAGCATCTGCAAGACAGTCGGTACTTAAACCTGTAGAGTCCTTATGAGCAATTAGTAACCACTGTGCAATATCTTTAACTTGTGCTTCAGTTGGTGTCACCCCAAGCAACCAACATTTTCCACCAGAATAAAGTGCAGCTCCATCACACTTCACAAGGTCCATAATACTAGGGGATTGTGTTACAACACCAAATGGAACATCTCGAAGAAGCATGTCACATAGTAAGGTCTGCATTTGGAGAGTTTTCTTCTCTGCCAACTGTGATGCCAATTGAAGCTCCATATTAAGCTGCAAGCCAAATGCCTGTGTGAAGAATTCGCATGCATATCGAAGTGGGAAAGGCACATACCGAGGAGAAGTGTGATGACAGACAATCAAACCCCAAAGCTTCATTGAATCACCGCTATTGATAAGAACTGCCATCACCAACGACGATATAGATCCCATGTTGGCCATATACTTGCTATGGCATTCATGAGGTGATCTAAGAGTCGAATTAACCAAGCAGATAGGTTGCTTTAGTTCTTCACTCTGAACAACCTTAACAGGCTGCGCATTACAATCACATATCATCCTAACTCTGTTCTGTTTAAACAAGAAGCGAGCAGCTTGTGGGATATCTGTTGCAGGATAATGCAAACCCAAATAAGGTTCCAAGTCTGATCTCCTAATCTCAGACACAATTTCACCATGATTATCATCATGGAACTTATAGACCATTACCCTATCATATCCAGTCAGCTTCTGCACATCTTCCACAGCTGTATCACATAGAACCCCTATATCTCCACCAGGGAGTGACTGCAACCTAGATATTGACCGTACCGCCAGTTTTTGTGACTGCACAGCCCCAGCAAGCAGCAATGCAGGATCACTAGAATTAGCAGGTTCCAAATCAATCACAATGCCCACATCAATCCTGTGAAGTATAGCATAAAAAGGCTTATGGGTAGTCCTAGAATGAACCCATATAGGGTTCAACAAAGAAATTTCCCTAGAAGCCATAACTTTAGCCAATGAATCCCCTGAAGAAGGGGTAAAAAGGGTTCTAGCATCAACACCAATCAGACCTAATTTCAACTTTGTAGGTTTAAACCCCAATATATCAAAGCAATTCTCACTGTACCCTATAATCTTGAAAGTGGGTTCCTCAATAGCAACCATACACCCAAATGGTTGAACAAGCCCACCCCTCTGAATTCTTGAAAGATAAGAAGTGATTTCTTCTTCATTAGCTTCCTGTGGTGGATAAGGAACTGATTTTGAATAATCAAAAGACTTACCAGAGACACTAGACTGCTCAAACTCAACCATTAACTTTGCATCAGCATTGTACTGAGCCAGGGCAGCCTTACTGGCGTTATTCTTCATGTTACTAGCAGCAGAAGAAGTAGAAAAGCCGGAATCTTTGTTGTTGTTTTGGTTATTCTGGTTCATGGATGTTCTTCCTCCTCTTCTGTTTTTACTACTCTTTGACTCCATTTAATGGGTTCTTGAAATGGTTTATTCTTAGAGAAAACTCAGGTACAAAGAGCAGCTGGAATTCTATCATCACTGTACTTGATTCTTCTGCTTGAGCCCTCCTTGTAGCTCCACACGTCTCCCTCCCCCCTCCCCCTCTCTCTCTCTCTCTCTCTCTCTCTCCCTTTCTCTAGTACGTACTGTGCTAATATCTTTTACTTAATTATGTCATTACAGCTTTCTAATCACTATTTCGACTTCTCAATATTAAAAAAAAAATCTCATAGTACTTGTTGTAATAATAATCACATAATTAATGATAATATTAATATAAATGAGTTACTATAGTAATAATTTGAATAGAACAAGTTTATCTAAATATCTCATTATTAAAATTATTAATCACTTGTTGTAATAAGGATCACATAATTAACATTGGGAATAGGGATAAGAATAACAAGTACTAGCTAATTAAAATAATATTCTCTCCGATTCCTTTTTAGTTGTCATGATAAGATTTGACACAATTCTTACTAAAAAAAGTAAATAATAGTAAGAGTTTATTTGATCTATATAGCCCTTATTAATTAATGTTAAGAACAAAATTGGAAAAAGATAATTAATCTTTTTTTAATTGTTCAAATTGACAATTATTTTCAAATAAATATTTTTAATATACATGATAACTAAAAACGGAACGGAGGGAGTACTAAAATATGAAATGGTGAGTTGTGTTTAGATGAATTTTTAAGAACCACAAATTTGAAGGGCATTAAAGTTGAGATAGTGTGGTCATGCATGTATACCCCATAGAAGCAGGGAAAGTAGGGCCTTGTAACTTTGGTGGATTAAAAAAAATTCCTTAAAAACAATGGTGGAGAAGGGGACATCAAATCGTTTGCTTTTAAATATGCAAAAACATACGTCGGAGCTTCAATATGAATTTCGGATACATGATGAGAAATCAAAAAATATATATAACTATATAGTACGAGACTTATTAGTTACTATTAGATACAAACATTATTGTCGATTATTGAATATGATAATGGATAATCAAAAAGGTACGTATTGTTATAAATTAATTATATGTAAGCCGATTAAAATAGGAATAATTGTACAGAATGGCAAACTAATAATGTAAAATAAATACAGTAGCTACCGTTTGATTTATTTGTGCTCCGTAGCAAACTGTTTGTCAGTCGCCTCTCTCCCTCAAATTCTCGCTCGCCACTCTCTCTCTCGCTCGCTCCCTGTCGCTCCCCACTCTCGCTTTATACAACAGAAATGTATAAATTGTGTTTTTGTTTGTATAAAGCGAGAGAAAATTGTATATACACATGCAAATATATATATCTTCGTCCTATACACTTATAATTATACAATACAAATATTTTCCTGCCCAGTTCTCTTTTGCCTTTCTCTCTTTCTCGTTTTATACAAACACATATTATACAAAATATAATGTATAATTTATGTTTGTATAAAGCGAAAGAGAGAGCGATAATTGATATACAAATGTTTTATTTCGATTCAATTGTATACAAATTCAAATTTTATACAGATATACAAATGCATAAAATTGAATTGAGAGGTTGTCAACGATTTATACAAACGAGAGACTAACAACAATTTATACAAATGGCTTGCCAGCGAAATTATACAAATCTGAAGTGGAGCCAGCGAATTATACACTTGCTTCTTTTGTATATATGTATAGCGAAATAGGCATAGCTTTCATTTGTATATGTATAGCGAATTATACATATATATGTTTGCTATGGAGCGCAATTATGCAAACTTTGCTATAACATACAAATATAAATTTTGTGTTTGCTATATATGAAAGTTGCTCATTAAAATATCATTATTATATGAAATTAGTGATATATATATATCAGTAAAAACATGTCGTACTTAGAATCTAGCTCCATAGGACCTTCGGAAATAACATGCAAACTAGTACTACTAATTAAACACGCTTTTCAAACATAATTTAAACGAATTATAACGAGAAAATGATCAAAATGGTCCTTGATGTATTGGTGTTGCTTTATTTTGGTCCTCAATATATTCTAGGTGATTGAAATAGTCCTTCATGTATGACAAAATGTGTTCAATTTAGTCTTTTACCCTAAACTTAACATTTTATCCCCAAAACTGTTAAATTTAACTGTGGGGCCCACCGTTATATTTAACAATTTTGGGGGCAAAATGTTAAGTTTAGGGTAAAAGACTAAATTGAACACATTTTGTCAT